>ONZH01014882.1:0-25796 GCA_900303285.1 Rhinella marina | reverse complement strand
TGTTTCTTCTTTTAATTGCCTCCTGACCTGTGATAGGCAGCGCATGGACACGTCCCCTTAGCTGCAGTAGGAAAGACACTCCCCTGGCCAGAGCAAGCTCTTTTTCCGTTTTCCGTGGTCGAAAAATCCATAAAATCTAAGGTCCCAAGATAGGGGACGTATACGGTATTAAACTGAGAAGAATCGATACTGCACCGGCTGATGCTAGAGTATTTCCAAATGCATTCCGGCTGTTGTCACCACCACACACGCTAGCCCAGGGGGCACTCCTCTGGCTCTTCCAGCGAAACCTCATTCCCCCCAGCCTGCCCCCCACCTATAGGCCCTCTCTCCAAACAATTTACTTCTTTGTCCTATCTTTCTCTCTCTCTCTACAAACTATTTTTCCGGATAGCTGCCATATACAGTATTAAACTGAGTAGTATACATAGAAGACATACCACACTTGATCAATCTCATAATTTACGACTGTACCGGTTGATGCTAAATTTTTAAGTTGGGGTCCTGCGTCGTCATTCTAACTACACCCGGCTGTTGTCACCACCACACACGCTAGCCCAGGGGGCACTCCTCTGGCTCTTCCAGCGAAACCTCCTTCCCCCCAGCCTGCCCCACACCTACACCTCAGCTGCCCCACCTCTCTCCAACAATTTACCGCGATAGGGGACGTCTTAGATATTGTACAGATTTTTTGTTTGGTTCTTCTTTTATTTCCCTCCTGACCTGTGATAGGCAGAGCATGGACACGTCCCCTTAGCTGCAGTGAGAAAGACACTCCCCTGGCCAGAGCAAGCTCTTTTTCCATTTTCCGTGGTCGAAAAATCCATAAAATATAAGGTCCCAAGATAGGGGACGTATACGGTATTAAACTGAGAAGAATCAATACCGCACCGGTTGATGCAACAGTTTTTCAAAATCCATTCCGGCTGTTGTCACCACCACACACGCTAGCCCAGGGGGCACTCCTCTGGCTCTTCCAGCGAAACCTCCTTCCCCCCCACCTACAGGCCCTCTCTCCAAACAACTTACCCGGGTAGGGGGACGTATTAGATATTGTACTGATTTTTAATTGCCTCCTGCGATAGACGGGAATTGAACCCGGATCAACTGCTTGGGAAGTAGCTATGCTCACCACTATACCACCAGCAGCCACAGCAACTGATAAGAACAGATACTAACTGATTTTAGCTGCAGTGCCAGCATGAGCAAGTGGTGTCACCTGCAGGCGTAATGGACCTTCGTTGCACCTAGTTGGGTGCTTCCCTAACATGTGATGGGTTATTTGCCCTCGCCTTTCTTGGTCTGGGTGAGCACAATTGCCATGAGGGTAACCACCAGGCTCTGAAGAATTTGGGGTAATGGTGGGATTAGGCAGCCTCAGAGGCATCCATGCATGCTGCCCCTGCTGTTTCCTGTCCATTTCCGTGGTGTTTCCATCATTTTCTGAGGTTTCCAGGTTTTCACCCAGCCTTCCCTAGGCAGAGCCTTAGTCCCCTGCAAAAAATGCTCGAGTCTCCCATTGACTTCAATGGGGTTCGTTACTCGAAACGAGCACCCGAGCATCGGGAAAAGTTCGACTCGAATAACGAGCACCCGAGCATTTTAGTGCTCGCTCATCTCTATCTTTACATACAATGAGAAAAACCTCAATAACAACATAAAATACATATCACTGGAGTCATCACAAGAGGAACCCCATCACTTCACATTAGCAATAGTGCAGGGAGTCTTTTATACATTTTGATAAAAAAATATTTTCAAGGCTACGTACACCTTTGGTGGCAATTTGTCTTATTATTGCATTGTACTTATTTTGAGCTAAAAGTCATTTTTTTCAATTGGTCTATATTAAAAATATTGAGCCATTTTCCTTGAACAGCGTTGAGTTTATTTAGTAGCTGGTTCTGAATTTTCTCTCTGCTCCGTATCTCTGACCTTATAAACATTCTGATAAGAAGGTGGATTAATAAGTGTTTATGACCTTTTAGTAACTTACAGATAAGGGTTATTAGATGACGCACAAAATGAAAGTGAAAGGGCCATTCACACTGCTAAAAAAACAGTAAACCCTGTGTCACAGAGCAGCTCAATATTTTATTTAAAGACCAATTGAAAAAATGATTTTTAGCCCAAAATAAATAAAAGATAATCATAATCATAAAAAATTGCCCCCAAAGGTGTACATAGCCTTTAAAGGGTTACTCCCATCTCAGACTGTTATGGCTTTTCACTCCTGAGTTACAGAAATAGTGGAGCTCGCTGTGCTACACTGTTTGCATAGCTACCATTTACTGCTATGGGAGTTACAGAAACAGAAGACTGCCAGCTTCTTGGATGTTTCTGTAAGTCCGGCCACCCCATCTCTGGCCATGAAAGTTGGAGAAGGGAATAACCTATAGGGCAAAAATTTAAATATCGCACTGAAAGGGGAACAAGTTAAACATTTGTAACATAGCGCTAAGACAAAACTAGCATTAGGGATCCTAATCAATACTCAAATGACATTTATTTATGTAAAAAACGTACTAATGCTGGACTCTTTCCAGTTTTGTCTTTTTCCTTTCCAGCTTTCCCTGTGTCCCATTTCTCAACGTTGATATCTGCTTCACTCCATTCTGGCCACATTGAAGATCTTCCTTTCTTGAACTCAACGGATGCAGCCAATGTATTGGCAACCACGGACGCCATACTAGAAAGTGAAAGTAGAACATGTATTAATATACTTACATCAATGTAACAAAGAAACTCGCTGTTTACAAGGAATATCTAAATATTCTCTATGAGTTACTGGGTGTGTATATCTGGCCTCACACAATGGGGGAGATTTATCAAACTGGTGTGAAGTAGAATTGGCTTAGTTGCCAATTGCAACCAATCAGATTCCACCTTTCATTTTCTAAAGGAGCTGTGAAAAATGAAAGGTGGAATCTGATTGGTTGCTAAGCTCGTTCTACTTTACACCAGTTTGATAAATCTCCCCCATTGTGATTTGTAGTATTAGGCCCCATTCACATGACCGTATATTTGCGGGCTGCATTACTGCGGACCCGCAAATATACGGGGGGCCGCCCGGCGTGTGTTCCGCACGCTCGGAACCCACGCCGTGCGGCCCCATTGAAAATGCCTATACTTGTCCGTGTGTACGGACAAGTATAGGACATGCTTCAAAATAGCCGCGGCACGGAGCTAGCTCCGTGCCGCGGCTCCCGGCCCCATAGAAGTGAATGGGGCCGCATCTATGCCTGCATTCGGTCGTGTGAATGGGGCCTAACATGGATAGGTCCGAGTTCAACTAATATAAAAGTCAAATCAACTTTCTATCAGCTTTTTACTCTTTTTTATTTTCATAAAAATACACAGAAAGTTAGCTGGCAGAAACTAAAGTAGTTTCTTCATGTACTGGCTTCACAGCTACAAGAATTGGTCAGCTGAAGATGCGTGACTTGAAGACCCCTGGTCCCAATGCAAAATATGTACCAGGGCCCCCAATATACCAAGAGTAATTTATAATAATGGGGAAGCCTACAGGCACAAGGTCCCTAATGTGAATGTTACCACTGCACCCTCTACAGCTATGCTGCCGGCCATAACACATGGAATGATATCTAGGCTGAACAGCATTAAACGGTTTGTTTGGAGTAATTAAAAATGACAGGCAGCAGTGAGTTAAAGAACAAATTTTAAAAAAAAATGCCCTCTGTTCCAGCACCACAGCTCCCAGAGCAGATCGATATATAGTTTTATGGGAAAATATTCAGCAAAACTTGTAATTTGTTCGTTTAAAGAGGACCTTTCACCTGTTCTGACATTACAATATCAATACTTGGCACTGTACGGCATGTTTACTAGATGTGATATCGCTAATTATTTTCTGATCCACCACTCCATTGTGCCGCCATGCCCCCGTTCTGTTTTGGCGATCTGTATGCTAATCAATAGCATCGGTACAGGGAGGAGGAGATGGCTGTAACATGATCCTCTGTGATTGGACAGCTCACAGCCAGGGAGAAAAAGAAACACAGCCATCTCCTCCTCCCTGTACCGATGCTATTGATTAGCATGCAGGGTACCAAAACAGAACGTGGAACACAGTGGTGCAATAGAGAGGTGGATCAGAAAATAATTAGCGATATCAGATCTAGTAAACATGCCCTACAGTGCCAGTTATTGATATTGTATTGTCAGAACAGGTGAAAGGTCCGATGCCAGCCGCTTAACCCTTCCATGCCGTAGTCCGTAGGGACCGCAGTATGGAAGAGGTTAAATTTCTGCTCATTCTGGACTTTGAAGTCCAGGAGGTGGTCCTATCAGTGATAGTTATCTCTGTATACACAGTCATAGAGAGAAGGCTGTCAATCACTGATAGGACCGCCTCCTTGACTTCAAAGCCCAGAATGAGCAGAGATTTAAATCAATGAATTACAAGTTTTACTGAATCTTTTCCCATAATACTATAAATCCTCTTTGGCCCCTTTCACACGAGCGAGTTTTCCGCACGGGTGCAATGCGTGACGTGAGCACATGGCACCCGCACTGAATCCTGACACATTCATTTCAATGGGTCTGTGTACATGAGCATTTCTTTTCACGCATCATTTTTGCGTTGCGTGAAAAATGCAGCATGTTCTATATTCTGCGTTTTTCACGCAGCCCTGGCCCCATAGAAGTGAATGGGGCTTCAGTGAAAAACGCATTGCATCCTGAAGCAAGTGCGGATGCAATCCATTTTTTACTGATGGTTGTTTGTAAGCCTTCAGTTTTTTATCACGCGCGTGAAAAACGCATCAAAATTAGAGATGAGCGAACGTGCTCGTAACGAGCACTGTACCGCTCGGCTCCCCTGCACTCGCATGGGCGCAGGCAGCCGCTTCCGTCGGGTGAGGAGGACGGAAGCGGCTGCCTGCGCCCATGCGAGCGCAGGGGAGCCGAGCGGTACAGTGCTCGTTACGAGCACGTTCGCTCATCTCTAATCAAAACACATTGCACCCGCGCGGAAAAAACTGAACAACTGAACGCAATCGCAGACAAAACTGACTGGACTTGCTTGTAAAATAGTGCAAGTTTTCCTGAATGCATCCAGACCTAATCCGTCATGCTCGTGTAAAAGAGGCCTTACTGCCCTATAACTCGCTGCCTGCGGCTTAGATACCATCTACAATGTGACAGGTTCCCTTTAACTCAGTTCTGCCGGGCACTTGTGGCCTGAAGGTGAAGCTGGCCATACCACTGTAAAAGCTGTCAGATGAACAACTATTCTCCCTCCCCCACCTCTACACATGCTTGCTCCATTCGGGTGAGCATACATGTGTTTTTAATGGCGGAGGAACAAGTCGCTGCCAGACACCTAAATTTGAACGTGCCTAATCCTTCTGTCCCATCCCCCATACACATATAACAGCCGTTCCCGTTGAAGTTGTCAGGTTCAGCTAGCTTTGCTTTTCTATGTGTACGGGAACCTTAAGAACTTCTAAATGACTTGAAGTCAGTGATGCTTTCTCACATCAGAAGAAAGCTGTATACTAATAGGTCATCCTGGAGAAAGGAGAGCTATTCTAGCGCTGATCTGGAAAGACCTTATCGAGATGTTCTGTAAAGTGTCTGGAGTCAGTCAAGCAAAAAAACACATTCATATTCAGACTTCAAAGCCCATGAAGACATTCCAGCTCTCAGACGCTTGCAGGCACACAATACTCTGCATTAGCTACACACCTGCCTAGGGCTTCCAATGCTATAATGTGACTAAATATACCTAAACCTGGAGAATGTGTAATACAGGTATAATAGGAAGATGCTGTTAATCTACTGATAAATCCTCTCCAAATATATCCATTACAGTGATCCCTTAAAGGGTTTGTCCCATGAAACATACTGTACAGTTTTCAAACCAGCACCTGGATCTAAATACTTTTGTAATTGCATGTAATTAAAAATTGTGTATAGCCACTGAATTATTCAATAAAATGTATTTGTATAGCGCCACTTAATTTCTTATTTCTTTGTCCAGCTCACTGAGAAGGCTGCACATGCTCAGTGTCATCTTTCAACTGTCTCCTGAGCTGTGATAGGATGAGCTGAGACACTCCCCTTGAGCTGTCAGCTTGATATAAATCAGAGCAATGAATGGGAAGATATCTGGATCCATGTGAGGTACAGGGCTGGTTCTAGCTTTGTTAGAAAGAGATTGTCATGTACTATATGATGTCTGATTGTATGTCTGATGTATGATTTTCATTTTTTCCATTATTCATGGGATAATCCCTTTAATATACAATGGCCTCAGGATACAATATTTTCAATACACAATGGTCTTTTCTGACCCATCATAAGTTGAAACTAGACTCAGCATACAATGTCTCAGACTCAGATCCAACCAATGAAGGCCACTTCTCTGGTAAAATAGGTGTATTAGTTGCTAGTTATCAGCTATCCCTGACTGTTATATGTAAGGACTTGTTTTATCTATCTTAGCTATCTGCTAGTTTTTCTGAAATCTTTATTTTCTCTTATCTTGGGTGACATTTTGGGGCTTTGGAATCCAATTACTCAACAATTACAGTGGTTTCAACATACAATGGTCGTCCTGGAACCAATTAATATTGTAACTTGAGGGACCACTGTATATGTATTCAGAGCACAGGGATTACCCACATTGCCACCACGTTTACCAACTACCCAAAAATTTATGGCCAGTCCATAAAAATTGGTGACTTTTCTACTGTGTTGATAAAAAATATGTGTCTGTGACTAGTTTATTTAAGTAGATGATTCTGAGGTAATTCTCATCATTTTACAGCTCACAATAAATGCTGGTAATGAGGTCTTATCAGTATACTGAGTGATAGACATGTATTACTTACAATCTCTATCATTCATTATGATAGAGATTGTAAGTCTATGATTTTTTGATAAGTTGTGCAAAAAAAAAGAAACATTCTGGTTGGCAACCCTGATTACCACACTGGTACAAGGATGAGACATCACTTCTATAATATTTTAAAGATAGATAGATAGATAGATAGATAGATAGATAGATAGATAGATAGATAGATACAGAAATATGAAAGATAGACATATAGATAGATAATAGATAGAGATAGATAGATAGATAGATAGATAGATAGATAGATAGATAAATAGATAGATATCAGTCTTCTTGAAATGAGTTTCTTTTTGTACAGGATTAGAAAACAAGGCTGTTTTCTTCCCAAAAAAAATAGCATCACACCTGGGGTGAGTAACATTGAAGTGAACAGGGCTGAGCTGCAATACCACACACAACCTGTGGACAGGTGTGGCACTGTTTTAAAAACAAACTTTTTTTTCTAATTATGGATAACGCCTTTAAGCTCTGTCCAACGATTTGTATAATTCTAGACGGCTATGTAATTGTATCACTTGTCTTCTTTCTCCGTTCGGCAGGAGATTGAGCTTGTGCTTTCTTTGTGGACCGTCCAGTCCAGCAGGCTTTACAACAATTAATACTTGCTTGGAGAAGTGTAAGCGTCCTGAAGACTTTGATTAATTTTTACATGAAATTTGGATCTCTTCAGAACACCTTGTCCTCCCATCTGTTGCCGAGGAATATAAATCTGACTGCCCGCACTGCAGTCTGCCAGGTTGGCATTCTTTACACCTTTTATTTCTTTTCCGTTTTTAAAATGGCATCCCTGTTGAGACACATATTAAATTGGCAAGAACATCAAATATCCTTGAAGGGCAGATGGAGGTGTAATGGCGTGCATAATGATGTTTAAAACTTGTGCACATCTACCTTGTAATGTCCTGCAGAGCTTCAGCATTATTATGGGGTTTTTAACCCCTTAGTGAATTTTTTTCTTTCATTTTTTTTTTATCCAAGAGCTATAACTTTTTTATTTTTCCATCAATGTAGTAGTATGAGATATTGTTTTTTGTGGAACAAGTTGTACTTTTTAATGGCGTCATTTGGGGTGCACATAACTTACTGATTAACTCTGCTTCACTCTTTTTAGGAGCGGGTGGGAAAAAACAGCAGTACTGATTTTTTTTTTAGAAATTTTGCAACGTTTAGTTTTCTGCACAAATAATATGATAACTTTACTCTCTAGATCAGTATGATTACAGTGATACCAAATGCATAGTTAGTTTATATTTTTTACGTCATTTACCACACAGGAAAAAATACAATGTAGTGCAGGTCATTACAGATGCGGTGAAACCAAATATGTGGAGATTTTATTTTTGCAATTTTTTTCATTGGAACGCGTTTTTTCAATAGAAACTTTTTAACTTGGATTTTTTTTTAACAAAACTTTTTTTTTTCCTTTTTTAACAATTTAATAGTCCCACAAGGGGACTATAATAGGTGGTTTTTGTATCACTTCTAAAATACATTACACTATTTATGCACTGCAATGAATTTTACTGTCAGTGCTATACTGACATTCACCAGCAGGTGAATACATTGATGGCAGGCCTAGGGTTGTAATTAGGATGCAGCCTGCATGCATGGACATTGGCACCCCGCAATCTCATTCATGGGGTGCTGATGAGAGATGGAGAGAGTCCGCTTGCTCTGTAACTACTTCCATGCCGGGCCCCTACAGACTACAGACAAAAATTTGCGACATCCCATCAAGTAAACATGCCCTACAGTGCCAGGTATTGATATTGTATTGTCAGAACAGGTGAAAGGTCCGATGCCGGCCGCTTATCCCTTCCATGCCGTAGTCCGTAGGGACCGCAGTATGGAAGAGGTTGAATTCCTGCTCATTCTGGACTTTGAAGTCTAGGAGGTGGTCCTATCAGTGATAGTTATCTCTGTATACACAGTCATAGAGGGAAGGCTGTCAATCACTGATAGGACCGCCTCCTTGACTTCAAAGCCCAGAATGAGCAGAGATTTAAATCAATGAATTACAAGTTTTACTGAATCTTTTCCCATAATACTATAAATCCTCTTAGGCCCCTTTCACACGAGCGAGTTTTCCGCACAAGTGCAATGCGTGACGTGAATGCATAGCACCCGCACTGAATCCTGACCTATTCATTTCAATGGGTCTGTGTACATGAGCATTTCTTTTCACGCATCATTTTTGCGTTGCGTGAAAAATGCAGCATGTTCTATATTCTGCGTTTTTCACGCAGCCCTGGCCCCATAGAAGTGAATGGGGTTTCAGTGAAAAACGCATTGCATCCTGAAGCAAGTGCGGATGCAATCCATTTTTCACTGATGGTTGTTTGTAAGCCTTCAGTTTTTTATCACGCGCGTGAAAAACGCATCAAAACGCATTGCACCCGCGCGGAAAAAACTGAACAACTGAACGCAATCGCAGACAAAACTGACTGGACTTGCTTGTAAAAAAGTGCAAGATTTCCTGAATGCATCCAGACCTAATCCGTCATGCTCGTGTAAAAGAGGCCTTACTGCTCTGCACCCCGCAATCTCATTCATGGGGTGCTGATGAGAGACAGAGAGAGTCCGCTTGCTCTGTAACTACTTCCATGCCGGGCCTCTACAGACTATCTAAGCATCTAAGGGGTTAGAGGGGTTGTCCGGGTTCAGAGCTGAACCTGGACATAACCAGGTTTTGACTCTCGCAGCCCTCCTGGATCGCGCAGGGCAAGGGCTCTTTTGTTTATAAACATTCACTGCCGGGCGGTGACGTCACTGGCCGTAATGGGCCGGCTTTAGCGCTGCCCTAGCCGTTTGAATGGCTAGGGCAGCGCTAAAGCCCGCCCATCAGCGCCGATGACGTCACCGGGCTCACTGCCGGGCGGAAGCCTCCGCCTGGCAGAGCCCGGTACGTCACCGGAATCGGGCTAAATTCCTTTGCCCTGCGCTAATTAGCGCAGGGCAAAGGAGGGCATCAGAGCATAGGATGCTCCGATGCCCTGTTCAGGCGGGCTGCCTGGGTGAATTGAAAGGTATGTCCGGGTTCAGCTCTGAACCCGGACAACCCCTTTAAATGACCAAAACTGGCGCTTCTGCTGGTCCAGGCCATTAGAGCAGGAGGTTCTCCCTAAGGCTTCTTAGTGGACTCCATAAAAAGGTGTGGGTAGTCACTAAGGGGTTAATACCTTAATTTTTTTTTTTTATATTTAAAATTAAGGGAATAGTATTAGAGTAAGGCAGTAACTAGGATGCATGTTGGCTCAGTGGTTTAGCTTGTTGTCTTGTGGTGCTGAGGTCCTAGCTTCAAATCCAGGTTTCCAGCCACAACACACAAAAAGGGATTTCCAGTGAAAAACATACTAAACACGTATAGCATCTGTCTGTTGTCTTCCATGGATTCATGGGTGAGTTTGGTGTAGAAAACAAACCAAAGTAGCAGGGGCGTAGCTATAGGGGGTGCAGAGTCGCTACCGGGCCCAGAAGCCTGAGGGGGCCCAAAGACCCTTGTGCCGCATAAGAAGACACACAGAGCACTAAGGGAAGGGGGCCCAAGCTAACTCTTGGACCAGGGCCCATGAGCCTTTGATCCTTTAGCTACGCCCCTGCAAAGTAGTGTAGGCTTGAGCACGTGTCTTTGATTCGTGATTCATTGTGTGAAGAAGGCCTTCCATAGACTCTCCAACAATTAGTTTTTATGATATTGTGATTATCAAATCTTCAGACTTCTTATAAGAACAACATCAATGGCTGTCCACCACCAGGGACGGCACTTCCCTCTGCAAGAGGTGGAAAGTGAAATGCATCCTACTGTCATATTGTAAATGGGAAAGACTATATGAGATGTGGTCATCTTACTGCCCTGATTCCTACACCCCTCCACCATCTCCAGTTAAACATGAGTTTACCCTTGGTCATCTACTAGATTTTCTGTACTTTGGTTAAATTAACATTCCAGTAATATGATATACCACTGGATAGGCCTCCACCTAATGTTCTGTTCAGGGACCTAGACCAACATGGATCTGACTTGGTGAATAGCATGCTTCCTCCTCCTAGACTATCGACAGTTACAAGTAAGGAACCTTATCTAGTCACTGACCTCAGAGGTGTATGGGAAGTCACCGCTGCAGCCAAAACAATGCGTCACAGCCTGGGGGAGAGGACACAGGCAGTGACACCGGATCACAGGAGGCTCCGGGAGGTAAGGGAGTTTTTTTTCATTGTTTTAACAGCCTCCAGCAGGTTAGATTGATAATATAACAACAACCGGTTAAAGTCAAATAAAGGCATATATCGCCCAAGAAAACCATAATGAAAATCTGCATCCAAAACATGTTTGAAGGAGGTGCGTCGGTTGTGGGATTGATAAATACGGCATTCAGACTGGGCGACAATTTTTTTCAATGCAATTAGCGAGAAAACTGCCACAGTTTCATTGATAACTTGGCCCAGGTGCACTTTTATGAGGTACCTGTTCATTTAATCACTAGAAGTAGTAGAAGACAAAGGGCTTTTAGTAGTAAAAAAAGAATCCCTTTCTTTTCAGGGACAGATTTGGCATTCTGGGGCAAGCAAACTCTGGGAGACCCTGTTGCGCTGCTAAAGTCTATCCCTATCATACCACTAAGCCCCGCCCCTCATACTACTAAGCATCTGATCTATCATTGCTAGGCACTACCCCCATTGGCCCACCAAGCTCCACCCCTGCCAGCTTGATTTTCATAGTGGTAATGTCTGTCACCGCTTCTGGTACTAGTTCAGGTTATCATGTCTACTATCCTGGGACAACCATGATCATGATTATCTTGCTTGTCCCTCGCTTCCCATCCCCCCCAACATATTCTGACTGTTGACCTACATAGAGGAGAGCCCTGCACAGGTTTGCGCTGCCTATGTGAAAGAAGGAAAGGGCCAAACTAAAACTGGCCCCCTCAATGCGCCCAAAACTGGGGTAAATATGTGCCTATGTATGTGGGCTTTACAGATATTTTATTTTATAGTCACATGAAGAAGGCTATTAACCCTAAGGGTGAAACATCAGTTCCTTGACAACCCTTGGAAACTGTAATCAATTGCCATCTTCAGCATAAATGAACTGAGCCATAGCCTGAAACAGAAACTGGAAGAAAATAAGGTTTGTCAGTTCTTGTCTGCGAGTATATGAAATAACATGACAGCAAATTGTCACCCTACATCATAGACCTGATGCCAAGCAGGGGCTTTGTTGTCTTGAGGGTTCTTCTTTCCAGACTCACAAATACTTCACAGATGGACAGCGCTCACTTGACATGCTTCAGGACTTGGGTAGATACAAGACAGTCCCCTGTCAGACAGCATAAGTGTCAGGCCGCCACTGCCTTTATGAGATGCTATAGAGTCCCAGTCGTACGAGCACCTTCTGCTGAAATGTGTACGTCACTCTGCATCCAAGTCAAGGTAAAGAAAGCTACAAATAGATCGGGTTTTAGGTCAATCAATACGTCTACCAGGAATTGCAGTCCTCATGGCAGTACGACTAATGACAGCTTGTTGGAAAGTAAGAGCCGATTATAGGCAGCCTGTTAGCTCAAAAAAACAAGAAAAACAAGGAGAAAATGACTATACTAAACCTAATAAAAAACAGCCGAGTAGATGTTATCACGTCTGTTTAGCCCATTTTCTAATTTGGTAGTAGTTGCAGACTTTCTGTTAACTGGGGCAGATATACTAAGACTGGAATTACAAACGTAGGGTGACCAGACGTCCTATTTTCCCCCGGACATGTCCTACTTTTGGGACCTAAAAAAATGTCCGGGGGGAATTTCAAAATCGTCCGGGATTTTGTTCGACTGCCTCAAACTGTTTGAGGCAGTCGAACAAAATCATTTTAACTGTTAAAATGACCCGAACTTCCCTTTATTATTTTCCGTTATAACATGGTTATAACAGAAAATAATAGTTAAAATGGCCTTTAAGGGTTAAAAATAATAAAAAAAACTCACCTTTTCCGCTTGTTCGCGCAGCCGTTGTCTTCTTTCTTCTTTCCCCTACAAAAGAACCTTCGGTGACGTCAGCTCACTCACCACGTGGTGAGCGCGCTGACGTCACCAAAGGTCTTTTTGCAGGGGAAAGAAGAAAGAAGACACCGGCTGCGCGAACAAGCGGAAAAGGTGAGGTTTTTTAAAATTATTTTTAACCCCTAAAGGCCACTTTAACTATTATTTTCTGTTATAACCATGTTATAACGGAAAATAATAAAGGGAAGTTCGGGTCCCCATTCTCTGGGGTATATGTAATTATCAACCCCCTCCCCCCCGGAAAAAAAAGGTGTCCTCCTTTTGGGAATTTAAGATCTGGTCACCCTATACAAACGCCACTGTTAGTATATCAGCGCACAATGCTCCAAATTATGAAGCGCAGGCCGGGCAGTCCCTGCGCCAGAAATTCACATCTAAACCTTTGAGCTGGCATAGATTTGTACTATCATTTACTCTTTTCAGACAGTGGAGGACCTGCCCCCTCCTGAAGCCACACCCACTTTCTCATCACTTTTGAAAATTATGGCAAAAATATGGCATGCACCATAATTTGTGACTTTTTACGCCAAGTTTGTAGCATAAGACACTTAATAAGTGTAACTCACTGTGTCTGCAGTGCCTGTTTTGCGTATGTGGGTAGGCTCTTGGGGCATATTGCAAAGAAAAAAATGGGGTTTAGTCAGCACATCCCAATGCGTAGGTGCACGTTGCATTGGCAGAAAGCACAAAAACAAACACAATGCACTCTGCAAACACTAATAATAAAGTAAATACAATAGTGCCATACTCACTATAGAAAATGTAAAATGCTAATGCTGCATTATAAATGTAAAATTCTTGGTAAATACATTTTGTACAAAATAATTTGTGCCTGTCCACCAACAACAAGGTGATCTCTTTAGGACAGGAACCTAACACTAAATACTACATCCAGGGTAAGTGCTTAACACTGGGCACACACCCTTTAAAGGGGTTGTCCGAGTTATTTTTTTGTTCTTTATATGTTTCTAACTTGTCAGGTATAACAACTTTCCCATATACTTTGTGTTTCTAAAGCTGCTGGTTTCTCAGAGTTGACTGAGGGTCACATGACCTGTGATGTCACCTTATCTCCCTGGTCTGTGATGTTTCGTTCACAAGCCTCAGAGATTAGATAAGAGTCTGTACACGAGACGTCACTGGCCACGCCCCCTTTCTTTGCCAGGCTGCTATCTGCTCTCTCCCTGGTTTCCTTCAGATAAAACATTAACCCCTTCAGCCAGAACACACTGAGGGCTCAAGGCTTTACAACAAACAGTAGCTGCAGCAGTGAGAGGAGACAAATGCTGGGCAAGGAGCTATAGAGGAATTGTACAAGAACAGGTAGGGAGAATTTCCTGTGTGTATCAGCAGTGTCATTGTACAGCTGGGACTTGTAGTCCTACACATACAACATTCTGCTGAGTATTCCAGCAGGCAGACATGTCACTCAGCACTTGTATTCATTCCCTTTGCAGAGAGGGGAGGAGAAGGGGGAGGGGCTGAGATTGTTGTTATTGCATGTAAACAAAGGCCAGAAGAGAACCAGGGAAATGAGGAAATAGATTTTTTTTGCCTAAAACTTGCTTAACTTAGTTATATATTGCTGCCGATCAGATTTACAGTGCTATATATTTTTGTCATAACTTGGACAACCCCTTTAATACCATTTGTTGAGAGAGCTTTAGATCTCCCGTTAATAATCTGTGTGCACAGAGCACAATATACTTCAGAACTCATATTCCAATTAAAAAATAAGAAAAACTTTCCATTCAGCCGTTAATCAAAGCTGTGACAATAATATTTTAAGGAGCAGCAAATTAGAAAAAGCTGACTGCAATATTCAGAGTTCAAAAGATCCTTGCCAAGCTTTAGTTTTGATGAATGATTTGCATTTTGCAGAAATAAGAACACCCGGATCATTACTTATAGCAAAGAAGCCTAAAATGATACATTCCTATTTATGTACGCTAAATCCATGGGAAGAATGAGACAAGGACAACCAGGTGTCAGCTTATGGCCCAAACAGAATTCAGGAAGGTTAAATAGCACCGATATTATATATAATACATATTATAAAATGATTCTTTAAAGTTCTCCCATGACTAATGTACGAAATGAAAATCTGACATCATATAGTACATGACAATAGGAAAATAGAACCAGCCCTGTACCTCACATGGACCCAGAGATCTCCCCATTCATTGCTCTACTAGATTTATATCACAGTTCAGGAGGCAGTTGAAGGATGAAACTGAGCATGTGCGGCCTTTTCAGTGAGCCGGACAAAGAAATAAGAAAAAACAAGCAGCAGGTGGCGCTGTACAGATACATGTTATTGAATAATTCAGTGGCTATGCTACTTTTTTAATTACATGCAATTACAAAAGTATTTAGATCCAGGCGCTGGTTTGAAAACTGTACAATATTTTTCGTGGGACAAACCCTTTAAATTACAAAAGGCCTTATGTACAATATATGTGAGTCAGACCACAGACAGGATTGTACTGAACATGTGGTTCCCTGACAAGACAAAAGTTTGCCCTGTGCCTTTGTGCAGTCAGGGAAATCAAGAAATTTGCCCAGGTAAGCACTGTTCTTGATATGGAAAGTCTTCCCCAGACCTGATCGATATGATAATGATCGGTAAAGAATTATGACCATGCAGATGTCTCTATCCCTAGCATGCAACCATCTCCATAATCAGTGTCAGACAGGAAGAGGAAATAGAAAATTCAGCTTTCTGTCACAGGGACAATACTTGGAAAGGGGGTAGAGTCTAAACTCTATGAACCATAAGGACCTTCTGACTTCACATGCTCACAGCGACCATGTGCCCCACCCTAAACACCATCATTATGGTTAGTTATTATATTACTAATCTTTATTACCAGATATTTTCTTGCAGGTATATCCAGCGGCTGCTTCAAACCCACGTGACTTCCGCATATCATGTGACCTTGTGACATCACAAGGTCCTTACGGCGCATGGAGTTTAGGCACAACATTGTTAAGGACACCAGATGTGAAAGCCTGACTCTTTCATTACCCTAGACCACCAGGGATACTGAATGCATGCACACAGTAGTACAACATAACAGAATACCATTGTATCCTATCTTCCACACACAGTAGTATCACATAACGTAATATTATCACCGTGTACTGTCACATAGATTAATGTGCCTACAAACTGATGCAGAATAGGACATGATACAACACCATGACAGTAACATATAGCATAATAGTATAGTATCGTCCTGTCACCTTGGCTACTGCACCCACATCATACCGCCACATCATACAGTTATTATCACATAGTACTGAGATAGTATCAACAGATATTGCAATACCTTAATACTGTATTGTTACTCAGCTCATTGTGCTCATACAGCATTATCACATAATACCACCACATAACAAAATACTATCATAATCACATAGATTGGAGCCCCGGGAGTGGCCTCACCATTTACATGATGCTATGGAGCCCTCCCATCAGCGTGTACACCACACGCCACCTAATACGACATAAGGACATGTTCACATGGAGGAAACCTCACGTAGATTCCAACACGTATTCTGCGCTGAAATCTACTTGTATTCCACCTCCCACTGTTTTCAATGGGAATCCGTGCTGCAGTTCATTTGGAGCAGAACTGAGATATGTCACAGGAAAACAGGAAGTGACTTGTCACTTCTTTACGTGGAAACCATATGTGGATCAGCGCCGTTGAATGGAGTTAATCCATGTGCAGGTCCGTGGCCCCCAAACCTGCAGCAGAAATCCAAGGGTCAGCCTCAAATCTCTGCTGTGGATTCCCATAGACAGGTAGGTCTGAGGCGCTCTTGGGGTGGGGCAAGTATGGATTCCACAGCATGTTCTTGTGACGTGGACATACCCTAACACGTCAAATGTCACATAAAATAATAGTCCCAAGTGTCACACAGATTTCAGTACCGGAGACCATGTGCCACACAACAAATTTACCACTGTGACGTAGTGCCACAGGGGAGCCGTGGGGCGATGATCACTCATAACAACGCTCATACCCGATCATTGCCCAGGGTAAACAGGGCATGCAAGCAAAGAAATGGCCGCTGGTAGGCAGCAGTGTAACCAATGGCTGCTTTCACACATAGCACTTTTAGGAAAAAATGCTGTTTTTTCATTCTTTTTGATGTTTTTACAACTTTCTTTTCCAAAAAACAATGCCACCAGGCTCACCGGACAGCCAAGAGTGAAGTCTAAAATGCACAACCAGCACTGATTTTTTTTTTTTTGTTCATGGTATTTTTTTTACTCTTGGTGTGTGGATTTACCGCAAAACACAACCGAAATGGCTCCCATCTGCATCCCCCACCCAGAGTGCATATTGTACACCACACACGCACGGCCATCCTCTGTCCACCATCCACTGTTCCAAAAAGAGCCAAGCGCTGGCTCAGCTATTTCGGGCAGTCCCATACAGGTGAATGGAGAGAAAGTTGCGCTTGCACAGTGTGCTTTCTGTTCACCGCTATGGGATTTCCCAAAACAGCTAAGTGCCCCCGATCGCCTATTTTTGGAACTCCCATAGCAATGAAGGGAGATAGGAGCAGGTTCCATATTTGCCTCATAAAATCAGGCAGCAGAGAATTCCCAATATTTACCCCCACATTTACCCTTATAGTAATGGCAGATGGTATATACTGTAATTAAAGCAGTGCCAGCTGTACCCCTAGTAGCTGAATGGAAGGAGTAGTTATAGGCACTAGAGATGCCAGGTCCTATGATCTAATAGGTGGGGCCCCTCTAGAGGCAGCAGTACAGGGCACCAGCAGTGAGAAGTCCCTCCCTCTGCCCCTCCTGCCCATACTCACTCTCTGGGCGTCTGACCCATTGCTGAGCTCAGGCGATGCCCGGATTCCTTCTTCTTGGCTTGTTTGGAGGACATGGTGGCCCGGGACCCGCGCTATCTGCTCGGCTATGTGCTGTACTGGAAGCGGCGCGTCTGTCGGTCGCTAGGAGACGAGGGCTGCGCGTCCATGTAGCGGGAGCGCGCGCCGGACCTCGCCGGTTACCTTGCTGTGTGTGTGTTCAGACAGAGAAGTGCAGCCGGTACTGCGTTCCAGGCCCCGGCTTGTACGATCCAATAGCTCCCAGATGTCCCTCAATTCCTGCTACTTTTCTCCCAAATGCCTTGTCTCTCATTATTCTTGAAATGCCGCAACTGCTCCATCCACCTACATTGTGCTACATGTGACTTATGTATTACTATAGTGTTATAGAGCACTTCCAAACTTTAGAGAAGTAAAAAGAGGGGCATTTCGTGCGGCACCTTATCCTGGCAAATTTTTTCATAATACACTAAACCTGAAACTCTGCAAAAACCATAATTATACACACCCAGTCCTCTCAATGCCCCCACATAGCAATTATAACCCCCCCCCTTTTTCTCCCCTTTATGTCCCCACACAGTAATTATTCCCCCCTTTATGTCCCAATACAGTCATTATTCTCCCATTTATTTCCCCACACAGTAATTATTCCCCCCTTTATGTCCCACACAGTAATTATTCCCCCCTTTATGTCCCACACAGTAATTATTACTCCCTTTATGAAACCACACACTAGTTATGCCCAGATATGTGCCCTCCCTGCCGCCCCCTCCAACATACAGTCCCATGTAAATAACATCACTCTTTCCCCCACCCGCCTTCAATATACAGACCCATGTAAATAACATCACTCTCCACCACCCGCCTTCAGTATACAGTCCCATGTAAAAAAACATCACTCTTTCCCCCACCCGCCTTCAATATACAGATCCATGTAAATAACATCACTCTCCACCACCCGCCTTCAATATACAGACCCATGTAAATAACATCACTCTTCACCACCCGCCTTCAATATACAGACCCATGTAAATAACATCACTCTCCACCACCCACCTTCAATATACAGTCCCATGTAAATAACATCACTCTTTCCCCCACCCACCTTCAATATACAGTTCCATGTAAATAACATCACTCTCCACCACCTGCCTTCAATATACAGTCCCATGTAAATAACATCACTCTTTCCCCCACCTGCCTTCAATATACAGACCCATGTAAATGACATCAATTTCCACCACTCGCCTTCAATATACAGACCCATGTAAATAACATCACTCTCCACCACCCACCTTCAGTATACAGTCCCATGTAAATAACATCACTCTTTCCCCCACCCACCTTCAATATACAGTTCCATGTAAATAACATCACTCTTCACCACCTGCCTTCAATATACAGTCCCATGTAAATAACATCACTCTTTCCCCCACCTGCCTTCGATATACAGACCCATGTAAATAACATCACTCTCCACCACCCACCTTCAATATACAGACCCATGTAAATAACATCACTCTCCACCACCCCGCTTTCAATATACAGTGCCATGTAATAACATCACTCTCCGCCCACCCGCCTTCAATATACAGTCCCATGTAAATAACCACCCTCCACCACCTGCCTTTAATTTACAGTTCCATGTAAACAACATCACTCTCCCACCACCTGCCTTCAATATACAGACCCATGTAAATAACATCACTCTCCACCACCCGCCTTCAATATACAGACCCATGCAAATAACATCATTCTCCACCACCCGCCTTCAATATACAGACCCATGTAAATAACATCACTCTCCACCACCCGCCTCAATATACAGACCCATGTAAATAACATCACTCTTTCCCCCACCCGCCTTCAATATACAGACCCATGTAAATAACATCACTCTCCACCACCCGCCTTCAATATTCAGACCAATGTAAATAACATCAATCTCCACCACCCACCTTCAATATACAGTCCCAAGTAAATAACATCACTCTTTCCCCCACCCACCTTCAATATACAGTTCCATGTAAATAACATCACTCTTCACCACCTGCCTTCAATTTACAGTGCCATGTAATAACATCACTCTTTCCCCCACCCGCCTTCAATATACAGAACCCATGTAAATAACATCACTCTCCACCACCCACCTTCAATATACAGACCCATGTAAATAACATCACTCTCCACCACCCGCTTTCAATATACAGTCCCATGTAAATAACATCACTCTCCACCACCTGCCTTCAATATACAGTCCCATGTAAATAACATCACTCTCCGCCACCCGCCTTCAATATACAGTCCCATGTAAATAACATCACTCTCCACCACCTGCCTTCAATTTACAGTGCCATGTAAATAACATCACTCTCCACCACCTGCCTTCAATATACAGTTCCATGTAAATAACCTCACTCTTTCCCCCACCCGCCTTCAATATACAGTCCCATGGAAAAAAAAATTAAAAAGGGCTGTTAAAAATGGACACATTGAGGGACATTTATTAACCACTTCCCATCTGAGCCACTTACCCCCTTCCTGACCAGGCCTAATTTTGCAAATCTGACATGTGTCACTTCATGTGGTAATAACTTTGGAACACTTTTACTTATCCTAGCCATTCAGAGATTGTTTTCTCGTGACACATTGTACATCATAGGAAACAGCATCCAATTCAAGTGGAGAAAAATTTCACTTTATTCCATCACCTTGGTACATGCTACGTTTCGGCTTATCCTCAGCCTTTTTCAAGCATAACATACACCCTAGCATTACAGCCTTAAATACCCTAACACCAGTGACATCATGAGGTGGAGAAAGAGGAGGGGCTGTCAACACCCCAAAAAAACATAAAGTAGATCACAAGCAAAAAACTGCAATAAATATATTGGTATAGAAGTAGAGGATCAATAATAACACAGGAGCCATACATAGATCACTATAATCATATGTTCCTTACCACCATTTCTGTTCAAAGCATCCAGGGGAATAATCAGAGATATGCGCATGCGCAGTGGGCCCCAAACCACGCGGCTCGCCAACATAGTATTAGTAAGGAGCGCGTTGCCCGGCTACCAGACGCTTCCTCCGGAGCTCCGGTCATGTGACAACACGTCACACTGTCCTGCTCCGATGCGCTTACTCTGGGGTCCAGTGCACTCTCTCTAGAGTCACCAATTATACATCAATTGTATGGTAATAGTATGTATACCAACAGTTATCCTATAAGTAAATGGTGAAATATTCATAGAACATGATGGAGTTCCAAATAGACAGTGTCCTGTAATGCTGCATATATATATATCTCCATACATTGGTCAAATGCATACAGTCCTCATTTGTACCATGGTTCAAATCTCTTCTAGACCATTTCTTATTAATGAAGAGTTACTTAATCTGGTAAAGGCAAAACATATGCACTATATACATATCAATGGGTTGGTCATAATGTACACTTGTTATTAGTCCAATGCAGCAATTATTGAGGTCCTCCACAAAGAATAAATCATCAGCTCTATATGCTATTAATCAGGCTTAAGGCATTTTTTTCACAGGATACACCAATAGCCGGGATTGGGGCTGGTACTAATGAGGGTCTGGAACTGCGACTAAAAGACCTTAGTTTAAAGAAAAAAAGCGCTTTTATTCCACCTAAAAATAATTCCATCATTGAAGCCTACATAGAGATTGTCTCTAAACAGGTACATGAACTAAAACAAAAAGGGATAGGTGAGAAGGTTGATTTCTATAACATAACCAGGGAAGAGAGTTTGGCCCTAAAAAACTTGAGTCAGGACCCCACAATAATATTAAAACCGGCTGATAAGGGTGCTGCCCTAGTAATACAGGATAAAAATGACTATGTATCTGAGGTCAGACGGCAGGTGACAGACTCTGACGTATACCTACCCTTACATAATGACCCAAAATTTGAGATTGCTAGGAAGATTGAGTCATGTGTGAATGAAGCACTGGAGAAATTGATTATAGACAAAGCCCTAGCTGAGTTCTTGGTCATTGAACATCCAGTCATGCCAGTTATATATTGTCTCCCCAAAATACATAAGAAGCTAGAGAAACCCCCTGGGAGACCAATAATATCTGGTGGTGACTTGATCTTCACTAATATTTCTACATTTCTGGATAAGGTCTTAAGAGTGTTTGTGGTGGAGGCCCCATCATATGTCCGTGACACCTCTGACTTCCTGGACAAACTAAGGGACTTAATAATTCCAGAGACATACATCCTGGTGTCCTTCGATGTGGTCTCACTCTATACCTCGATAGCCCATGAGAAGGGCATAAATGCGGTAGAAATCGCACTGAGAGCTACTGACTACAGTGAGGATTGTAGGGCCTTTCTTGTCAAGCTATTAGAGATTGTCATGAGGGAGAATTACTTCCTGTTTCAAAATGACTTGTACAAACAGTGCCATGGGACCGCAATGGGGTCCCACGTGGCTCCGACATACGCTAATATATACATGAATCAATAGAAAGAATGAAGTTGAGCACACTCTTATTTAGGAAATCATGGATATCTACTGTAGTAGTAATAAGAAGTTAATCATACACAGCTTTGATTTAACTTTGATTGTATTATGGAGTGTATATAGTACACAATCTATTATAATTTACAAGTGAATATATTAAATACAAATATAAAAATGTAAAAAATAAAAAAGGGAAAAAAATAGAAAAAATATAAAAATATAGAAATATGAAAAATAGATGTCTCATAGAAATATATTCCTTAAATAGTCTGGGAAGAGTCTCATAAAAAGTTTCCTCCTTGGACGGTCTGGTTGGGCCAAGGGATGCACAATCCCTATAATGGGTATTTGTCCATATATCTAAGATGTTAAAAGAATAGTCATAATATAATAAATTGAAATATGGTACTTCTTGCAGGTAGATATATATGTACTTCTTGCAGGTAGATATATATGGTAGGTTAGTACTTTACCAGATTCCTAGAGAGATGCCGCAGTCCTTCTTAGTAGTGTGTGCGATGTCTCGCTGTGCGGGCACTCGCAGAGGGAAACAGCTGGGCTTCACCCGTGTTCTCAGCTTACAAAATACATAAGAAGCTAGAGAAACCCCCTGGGAGACCAATAATATCTGGTGGTGACTTGATCTTCACTAATATTTCTACATTTCTGGATAAGGTCTTAAGAGTGTTTGTGGTGGAGGCCCCATCATATGTCCGTGACACCTCTGACTTCCTGGACAAACTAAGGGACTTAATAATTCCAGAGACATACATCCTGGTGTCCTTCGATGTGGTCTCACTCTATACCTCGATAGCCCATGAGAAGGGCATAAATGCGGTAGAAATCGCACTGAGAGCTACTGACTACAGTGAGGATTGTAGGGCCTTTCTTGTCAAGCTATTAGAGATTGTCATGAGGGAGAATTACTTCCTGTTTCAAAATGACTTGTACAAACAGTGCCATGGGACCGCAATGGGGTCCCACGTGGCTCCGACATACGCTAATATATACATGAATCACGTTGAGAAGGAGTATGTCTATGTATCACCACATTGGAGGAATCTCCTATGTTGGTGGCGATACATAGATGACGTTTTTGCTGTTTGGACTGGTACCAAGACAGAACTTACCACTTTTCTGACTGAATTAAATGACTATGATTCAGAATTACAGTTCACCATGGTTTACTCCACAAGTGAACTACAGTTCTTGGATGTGAAGGTACTAAAAACTGACACAGCCTTGACTACGGATTTACATGTCAAGATGACGGACAAAAATAGCCTATTACATTTTGAAAGCTTTCATCCAAGACATATGGCTTCCTCTCTACCCAAGTCACAATATACACGAGATAAAAGGATCGTGAGTGACAAGACAGTATGTGACATTAGGATTGAAGAAATGACACAGAAGTTTATTGAGAGGGGTTTTCCGAGTAAAATGTTAGAAAAATTGAGGCAGGAGACAATGACGGAACCAGACGAACCAAGAACCAAAAAGAATGACTCCCCTAGACTACCGTTTGTAAGCACTTATAACAACATCAGCCCAAAAATAGGTGACATTATACAACGCAATTGGGGCATCATCAGGAAGGGCTTACCTTCCATAGTGGAATTTCAGACAGCCCCTATATTGGCCTATGGACGGGCTCGCAATATCAAGGATAAGTTAGTGAAATCTGACATAGGTGCTAAAAAACGTGAAATACAAACTACTCTGACCAAAACAAAGAAAGGGAGTTTTCCCTGTTTACAATGTTGTCATTGTAATTCCATACAGAAAAGCGATACGTTCTCCCATCCTAGAACGGGCAGGACCTACTCTATAAATGGGTACTATACCTGTCAGACGGCCTACGTAATTTATCTCCTACAGTGCCCCTGTGGACTCTTCTACGTCGGTGAGACAAAAAATGCGTGTAAAGAACGGATAGGACAACATAAGTCCAAGATACGTAATAAGGCCCTTGAGTTACCTGTCCCGAAACATTTCAATGATCATAAACACAATGTGAGTCAGCTCAGATTCAGGATCATAGACCACGTTCCCCAACTTAGGCGGGGGGGGGGGCGACAGAGAGAGGATCCTGAAACAAAAGGAGTTAAAATGGATTTATGAACTTGACACACTACAACCAAAGGGAATGAATATCGATTTTTCCATGACTCCATTTCTGTAATTAACGGTTTGTGGCTCAAATATGTCTGATCTCTAATCGGATTGCTTTTATTATTTTTTTGCAGATACCAGCATCTATGGTATGATCTGATTTTATAAAAAGGTGGTAAGAGGACTGTTTTTTCTCAACCATATGTCTAATTGTGATTAATAGCATATAGAGCTGATGATTTATTCTTTGTGGAGGACCTCAATAATTGCTGCATTGGACTAATAACAAGTGTACATTATGACCAACCCATTGATATGTATATAGTGCATATGTTTTGCCTTTACCAGATTAAGTAACTCTTCATTAATAAGAAATGGTCTAGAAGAGATTTGAACCATGGTACAAATGAGGACTGTATGCATTTGACCAATGTATGGAGATATATATATATATATGCAGCATTACTGGACACTGTCTATTTGGAACTCCATCATGTTCTATGAATATTTCACCATTTACTTATAGGATAACTGTTGGTATACATACTATTACCATACAATTGATGTATAATTGGTGACTCTAGAGAGAGTGCACTGGACCCCAGAGTAAGCGCATCAGAGCAGGACAGTGTGACGTGTTGTCACATGACCGGAGCTCCGGAGGAAGCGTCTGGTAGCCGGGCAACGCGATACTACGGTACACGTGACCGGACCGGATCACGTGACACTGTGGAGGCGGCCCGGACAGGGCGCGCGCTCCTTACTAATACTATGTTGGCGTGCCGCGTGGTTTGGGGCCCCCTGCTCATGCGCATATCTCCGATTATTCCCCTGGATGCTTTGAACAGAAATGGTGGTAAGGAACATATGATTATAGTGATCTATGTATGGCTCCTGTGTTATTATTGATCCTCTACTTCTATACCAATATATTTATTGCAGTTTTTTGCTTGTGATCTACTTTATGTTTTTTTGGGGTGTTGACAGCCCCTCCTCTTTCTCCACCTCATGATGTCACTGGTGTTAGGGTATTTAAGGCTGTAATGCTAGGGTGTATGTTATGCTTGAAAAAGGCTAAGGATAAGCCGAAACGTAGCATGTACCAAGGTGATGGAATAAAGTGAAATTTTTCTCCACTTGAATTGGATGCTGTTTCCTGTACTTTATCTACTGAATTTGGGAGCCATTGGGACCAGACTCCAGTGAGAAACGTGCATCTATGAAAAACGCCAGCCACTGAACAGGTGCTGTATCACTACCCTTATTCATGACATTGTACATCATGTTAATGGTAAATTTGAGTTGATATGTTTTACATTTATTTATAAAAAAAAAAATCCAAAAGTTAACGAAAATTTTAAAAAAATCACTGTTTTCTAAATTTGAATCTCTCTG
>ONZH01014881.1:0-48306 GCA_900303285.1 Rhinella marina | reverse complement strand
TTCATAAAGATCTCCAGAAGCGGGAGGTGAACTGTTCTCCTCTATCCGAGACAATGTGGTGAGGAAATCCATGTAGACGTTAAATATGAAGAATGAATAGCTCAGCCAGACGGGGAGCAGAAGGCAGACCTGGAAGCGGGATAAAATGTGACATTTTGGAAAAACGGTCAACTACAACCCAGATGACTGTACAACCATTTGAGACAGGTAAGTCGGTCACAAAGTCCATACCAATATGCTGCCAGGGGACCTCAGGCACTGGCAGTGGCAACAATAAACCTGCAGGTCTGGATCTAGGAGATTTGTTCTGGGCACACAAGGTACAGGAAGTCACAAAGTCTCTAATATCAGTTGACATGGATGACCACCAGTAATGTCGGGAGATGAGATTCAAGGTCCCACGTTGACCTGGATGGCCAGCAATCTTGGATGCATGTCCCCACAGCAAAACTTTCCTTTGTTTGGACTCTGGAACAAAGATCTTACCTGGGGGAACCTTGGACAGGTCAACTGGAGCCACTGGGACTACTTTAGTTGGTTCAATGATGAACTTGGGCTCGTCTTCCGAAACCATGGTTTCAAAGGACCTGAAGAGAGCATCAGCCTTGGTATTTTTGAAGCTGGAAATTAAATCGGGTAAAGAAGAGAGACCAACGAGCTTGACGAGGATTGAGCCGTTGAGCCGTCTGCAAGTAGGTCAGGTTCTTGTGATCGGTGTGAATTATGACTGGCAGAATAGAACCTTTTATCACTGAAAAAAATACCCTATTAAAACATAACTTTTACTAGATCAATTAAAAGAATCCCACACCATAACAGTGCACAAGAAATAAATAAATCAAACAATAATATATTTCTGATAATAATCACAGGCTACCAATTTTGCGATTGGGTGAATAGCAATTTATATTTTGCCACAATAGTGGCCGCTCACGGTTAGGTGGGTCACTTTTATAGAGAGAGGGGCTCATCCACTTTCAAGTTGCTCAGTCACCGGAGGCTGCAGCGTTTCTTCTCCAGTGCTGATCACGAATCACACTTTCAGACAAGCGGGATACTGTCCCTTCTTGGACTGTCCTGTCCCTGCCTAAAAGCGGAGTAATCGCCCCGAAAGGGGCGGCCCCACTTATTGGTGGCTGTACCCTTATCGCTAAAGTTCCCTACCTCATAGGATATCCCATATCTTGGTATGCCTGTGTTCACAGATCATAATAATGCGGTCTGACTGTTTTTAATCTAAACATCCATTCTGTTTCTTTCCGTAGTATCCTGTTATCAAGGTCTCCGCCCCTAGGTGATGGTCTTATTATCTCAATTACACAGAAAGTGAGGGATCTTGGATTTCCTGCATGCTTCTCATGTGCATGTGTTGCTATTGGGGTGTCTCTCTTATGTACTGAACAGCACACAGGAGAGGTACCAGATCCGTGACTATGCAAATTGTAGAAGCACGGGCCTGGTATACCTATGTACATGCACTTGCCCTCTACAGTATGTGGGTAAAACAAAAAGGGAATTGAGAAGACGAAAAGGGGATCACCTGGGGGATTTAAAACATAAGAGAGACACCCCAACCGGAGGCAGTTCCATTTTTCCAAAGAGAACCGGGCAGCGGCCAAAATTGATTCCCGCCCAGATTGGCGTTTCCAGAGGCTCGGCATTCCCGGGATCATTTTCCCGGCCTTAGGAAATCTATAGGAAGCCCGGGGATAACGGCCAATCGGACACCTCGCGGAAGAAGGATAGGAGACCCCACCGGCTCCCCTTACCTGTGAGGGTCCGTGTTTAGGTGCGCCTCTGGACGGACACCAGTTGGCCTCTCTGCCCGCTCCCTCCTTCTGGAAGGTGAAGCTGCTGCTGCAGCCTGGCAAAGTCCCAGGCCGGTCTGCTGATGCCCGAGTAGCGCTTGCCTCTGCTGGGTCACGTGGAGAGGCTCTCCTGCTTTAAAGTGTTGGCGGCTAGAGCGCCCCCTAGGTGTAATAACGCACAGGATGATGTATTGTCTATACACAATCGCACTGCCAAAGTCCCCCACACTTTTTAGCTGACTTAGATGTGTTCACCCACCCTCTGCTGGGTCCTGGGTGGAGAGGCTCTCATCCTTGAAAGTGTTTGGTCCGTAGGGCGCCTTCTAAGTCTGTGTATCCCCACGCTTAGCGGGCAGAGATGAAGTCCTCCACCCGGGCACCTTTCAAGCTCCAGGTCCAAGTATCTGTCCCCGCAACTGCACCCAGGGGCTGGTCACCTCCATCCACCTCTCCCCTCCCGATAAGAGATGCTTTCTCCACTGGGAGCTGACGTCTTCCCTCCTCTTTTCCTCCTCCTCCGATCGATGTGGCCTCGTGCGACCTGGTGGGTAGGGACCCTCGCTCGGCCGGACTTTGGAGTCCATGCCGGCTCAAGGCGAGCGCTTTCAGGTCTGTTATACACTATAAGTATTGACACACACATCTTAATCATTGAATTCATGTTTTTATTCTGTTCCATTGCCACAGGTGTATAAAATCCAGCTCATAGCCATGCAGTCTGCCTTTACAGACATTCGGAAAAGAATGGTTTGTTATAAAGAGCTCCCTGAACTCGAGAAGTGGTCCTGTAATAGGATTCCATCTCTGCAACAAGTCAGTTCCCAAAATGTCATCCCTCGTAGATATTCCACCATCAACGGTGAGTGGTGTTAATGCAAAACGGAAGTACTTAGGACCCTCAGCCATGAAGTGGAGACAACATAAAAATATACAGCAGGAAATCACCCAGCGCTGAGAACATCGCCAACGCTCTGCTGACTCCATAACTGCAGAGTCTAAATCTCTGTGTCAGGAGCTTCATGACATGGGTTTCCATGGAGGAGCGGCTGCATGAAAACCTTACATTACCAAGCACAATGCCAGGCGTCAGATGGAGGGGTGTAAAGCACCTCATCACTGGACCATGGTGCAATGGAAACACCTTCTGTGGAGTGATCAATAACACTTCTATATCTGGAGGTCTGATGGAAGAGCTTGGTTTGCAGCTGGAATGCCGAAGGTTGCTGATCCCTGCCCTTTGTAATGCAGCCTCCATTTAGTCTGCTATTTGGTCAGGTGACCGGCGCACTACCTGTGTGGACCACAAGTCTTCTTTCCTATGGGAGCCTGTGCGACGCTCTCATAGATCTGCATGTACAAGGAGGCTTTCTGTCCACACAAAAGACGCTGCGTGAATAGGGGTGCCAAATGGGAAACGGAACGGAGGCTGCATTACATAGAGCATGAGCCAGGTGATTACACTCACCATACTGAGGTATACATGAAGAGTTTCACTTTAATACGGGTTTCCTCTATATCACAGAACCTCACTGAAAGAGTGAGATAATTGAATAGGGGTCATACCTCCTAGGGGTGAGCAGATCTGTCAGTTATGGGGTCACTGTCAGTGTGTACCTCCAAATCACATCAATAAAACATATAGGCCTCAAAACTGTGAAAAAGGAGACCTGGCACAGCAACCAATCAGAGCTCAGCTTTTCTTTCTTAAAGGGCTCCCATACTTTCAGCAAACTTTTCATATGACATAGGGACATATTAAAAGTTTTGATCAGTGGGGGTCTGAGCGCTGAGACCCCACCGATCTCTAGACGGCAGGAGGGAAACACTCGCCTAGCGTGTCCTCTCTCCTCGCTGCAGTCTGAGTCTGTCTCTCTTTCTGTCCTGCAGCGAGCACAGAGAACGTGCTGAGTGATTGCTAATCTTGCCTCGTTCTGGAGATTGCGGGGGTCTCAGCCCCTACCGATCAAAACTTTTGATATGTACATTGACACTTTAAAATGAAATCTGCCTGTATTATTAAAACTGTCTAAGAAAAGCTGCCCTTGTTGCCCCTACAACCAATCACAGCACAGCTTTCATTTCTCCATAGCAATTTAAGAAATAAAAGCTGAGAAGAAAAAAAAAGGCCAGATTATCCCTGAGCCATGATCCCACAAATCAGGTTTGGAGGACTTGTTATAGAGGATCGTTCACCAGGTACAGGTCCTTTAGACAAGCTATAGGCTATAGAAAGGTGGAATATACCATAAAATTCATATAAATACCACAAAGTACAAAACAAACACCTCTATCTATTCAATTTCAGAAGCTGCTGTACATTTTAGGTTGAC
The DNA here is from genome assembly GCA_900303285.1 of Rhinella marina. Taxonomy (NCBI): domain Eukaryota; kingdom Metazoa; phylum Chordata; class Amphibia; order Anura; family Bufonidae; genus Rhinella; species Rhinella marina. The sequence continues at coordinate 44,168 of ONZH01014881.1, read as the reverse complement.
TATGACACAGAGGAGCGGTCGGTGGCCTTGGGAACTCTATGAGAGTCTTATGAAGTAGGTCTTCGCTGGGTCCACAGAGTTCTTGGTCAGTTCTGTGTCTGTGAAGAGAGAAATATGGGGGTGACTATAATAAGCATCTCCCCAGTGACACCAGTAACACATGGTAACACATTACCTGCTCAGACACCTTGACGCTCTCAGCACATTGAAGAAATTCGGTCACGTGTTTGGAGCAGTTTTCCACTGCGGCCTGGTTCTGTTTCAGACATTGCTCGAAAGCCGCAAAGGGTTCGGCGCACTGTGTACGAATCTTCCGTATTATAGGACTAAAGGGGAGGAAAGTGTGACATCGGTTGTAATTTACCACTAGTGACCCTTCTAATACTGACCCCTGTGGTACCCCACTAGTGACCCTTCTAATACTGACCCCTGTGGTACCCCACTAGTGACCCTCTAATACTGACCCCTGTGGTACCCCACTAGTGACCCTTCTAATACTGACTCCTGTGGTACCCCACTAGTGACCCTAATACTGACCCCTGTGGTACCCCACTAGTGACCCTGGTAATACTGACCTCTGTGGTACCCCACTAATGACCCTTCTAATACTGACCCCTGTTGTACCCCACTAGTGACCCCTCCAGTACTGACCCCTGTGGTTCCTTAACCATGTGAGTACAGTGCAATAGACTTATGAACAGATAGGAACTGACTGGATCATATATCACCATGATACCTTCACTTCAGGTGAGGTGAGCCGCGGTCGGTTTGGAAGATGCAGATGACGCACGTGTTTCCCAGACTGAGCGCTGAGCCTCACGCACACGACCGTGTTTGTAATCTGTGTGCAATCTGCATTTATGAGGACAGAACACAGGCCCAGTCATTTCTATGGAGCCATGCACACATTTGTATTTTTATAGATCTGTGTGGCCTTTCCGCCAATGTAGTCCGCACTGCAGACGAGAATAGTCCGTTCTATGGATGGGAGCGAGAAGTATGTGGAATGCACGGGAAGGTCATAGATTGTAAGCTCTTGTGAGCAGGGCCCTCACTGGTGATTCAGTTGTATACTAGCCAGTTACACTCTGAATAATAATGCACTGCAGAATATGGTGGTGCGATATAAATATTATTATTAAGGTATCTGCATTTTGGGAATCCGTGATTTTCCAACTGAAATACGCATAAGGTTGTGTGCATGAGGCATTAAAGTGTCACTTAAAGAGGACCTTTCACCGCTCCTGACATGTCTGTATTAATAGCTTCATGTGTTCCTCATGTAATAATGATTCTGGAACATCTATTCTTATGTCACTATGTTCTACCATCCCTCTATTATTCCTGCTAGAAGTTATGAATGAATTGCTAGCAGTCTGCAGTAAGGGTACAGAGGGGAGGTAACCAGTTGGGGGTGTGTACCTGCACAGACTCACTCTATCCAATCAGTGCTGCCATGTTCAGTCTGTGCAGGGACACACCCCCAACTGGTCACCTCCCCTCTGTTCCCTTACTGAAGACAAATAGCAATTCAATCATAACTTCTAGTGCAAATAATAAAGGAATGGCGCAACATACAGGGGTTATCCAACCTTTGAAATGCTGCACCATACGCCCGGGCCCCTCAACACAATATACTTACCTTGCTCCACGGGACCCACGTTGGTCCTGGTCACCGCACGGCCCACTGCCGCTTCTCACTGTGCATGGATGAAAACATCCAGTGTTAGGGGGGCAGCCAATGGCAGGCGGGGACAAGCCACCCTAGTGTCACCCCGTCGTCGCCTGCCAATGGCTATACCGACACCCAATGTTTTCATCCGCGCACGGGAGAAGCAGCCGTGGCTGTGCGGTGACCAGGAGCAATGTGGGTCCCGTGGAGCAAGGTCAGTATAATGTGTGTGAGGGGCCCGGGAGTATGGTGCAGCATTTCAGAGGTTGGATAACCCCTTTAACTTTCAAAAAACTTTTGATGTGTCATAGCAAAATGGCCACGGTTTGGATCGGTTGGGGTGTGAGCGCTGAGACCCTGACCGATCACCAGAACGAGGAGAGAGAAGCTCAGGAGAAAGTCTATGGGCCTGTCTCAATCCCCTGCAGCGAGAAGAGAGTGCTTAATGCGAGTGCTTCTCACTCCTCGCTCTAATGATTGGTGAGGGTCTCAGCGCTCAGACACCCAACAATTTTCAAAACTGTGTAGAAAGAGGCTAAAAGGCATCGTACGCAGCATGTACCCAGCGTTATGGGTTGCCTACGCCGACAGAGAATGACCTGGTATAATGGGGCATGTGGACTGTTGATGACTGGAGCCAGTAACACGGCAGGACGAGGGCTACTCACTGAGATGAGGTACACTGGGCCACCTTCACTTTCTGCTCATGACAGTCTTGTTGCCAGGTTCCCGGTTTGCTGCTCACGCAGGTTCCATACTCTTCCAGCTCACTGCGGCAGTACTTAGCTGTGACTTCCAGGGCGGCCTGCCTGAGGAGGAGGAGATCACCAAGTCATGGAAGACGATATCTGAAAGTGGGTGGACATTTCCCACCAACGGGACATCTTTTATGGGACATCTAGAAGTAGAGGCCCAGCAACCTGGAGCTAGGAGCAACTCCTGGAAGGTCTGGTGGTGGGTAGCCATACAGGAGTGTCGCCTGTGGCCACGCAGCCACCTCCACACCCTCAACATTCAAATAAAAATGTGGACACTGCATGCCACGGAGTCACTGAATGTAGTCACAAATCCTCCATGACAGTGTGCGCGCTACAGGTCCCTCCATAACAGTGTGCCCGCTACAGGTCCCTCCATAACAGTGTGCCCGCTACAGGTCCCTCCATAACAGTGTGCCCGCTACAGGTCCCTCCATAACAGTGTGCGCGCTACAGGTCCCTCCATAACAGTGTGCCCGCTACAGGTCCCTCCATAACAGTGTGCCCGCTACAGGTCCCTCCATAACAGCGTGCGCGCTACAGGTCCCTCCATAACAGTGTGCCCGCTACAGGTCCCTCCATAACAGTGTGCCCGCTACAGGTCCCTTCCATAACAGTGTGCGCGCTACAGGTCCCTCCATAAACAGTGTGCCCGCTACAGGTCCCTCCATAACAGTGTGCCCGCTACAGGTCCCTCCATAACAGTGTGCCCGCTACAGGTCCCTCCATAACAGTGTGCCCGCTACAGGTCCCTCCATAACAGTGTGCCCGCTACAGGTCCCTCCATAACAGTGTGCCCGCTACAGGTCCCTCCATAACAGCGTGCCCGCTACAGGTCCCTCCATAACAGTGTGCCGCTACAGGTGCCTCCATAACAGTGTGCCCGCTACAGGTCCCTCCATAAGTGTGCCCGCTACAGGTCCCTCCATAACAGTGTGCCCGCTACAGGTCCCTCCATAACAGTGTGCCCGCTACAGGTCCCTCCATAACAGTGTGCCCGCTACAGGTCCCTCCATAACAGTGTGCCCGCTACAGGCGCCTCCATAACAGTGTGCCCGCTTCAGGGTCCCTCCATAACAGTGTGCCCGCTACAGGTCCCTCCATAACAGTGTGCCCGCTACAGGTCCCTCCATAACAGTGTGCCCGCTACAGGTCCTCCATAACAGTGTGCCCGCTACAGGTCCCTCCATAATAGTGTGCGCGCTACAGGTCCCTCCATAACAGTGTGCCCGCTACAGGTGCCTCCATAACAGTGTGCCCGCTACAGGTCCCTCCATAACAGTGTGCCCGCTACAGGTCCCTCCATTAACAGTGTGCCCGCTACAGGTCCCTCCATAACAGTGTGCCCGCTACAGGTCCCTCCATAACAGTGTGCCCGCTACAGGTGCCTCCATAACAGTGTGCCCGCTACAGGTGCCTCCATAACAGTGTGCCCGCTACAGGTGCCTCCATAACAGTGTGCCCGCTACAGGTGCCTCCATAACAGTGTGCCCGCTACAGGTCCCTCCATAACAGTGTGCCCGCTACAGGTGCCTCCATAACAGTGTGCCCGCTACAGGTGCCTCCATAACAGTGTGCCCGCTACAGGTCCCTCCATAACAGTGTGCCCGCTACAGGTCCCTCCATAACAGTGTGCCCGCTACAGGTCCCTCCATAACAGTGTGCCCGCTACAGGTCCCTCCATAACAGTGTGCCCGCTACAGGTCCCTCTATAACAGTGTGCCCGCTACAGGTCCCTCCATAACAGTGTGCCCGCTACAGGTCCCTCCATAACCACGTGCCCACTGTAGGAGTCTTCATAACAGTGTGCTAGTCACAGGTTCCTCCATAACAGCATCCCCACTATAATTTCCTAGGTTCTATCATAATAGTGTACCTGCCTCAGGTGCCTCCATAACAGCGTGCCCTCTGACGACGTCTCTATAAAAGCGTGCCAGCCATAGGTGTCTCCATAACAGTGTGACAGCAACACATTCACTCGTAACAACATGCCCACCTCCTTCATAACAATGTATGCCAACCACAGGTGTCCCCATAACAGTGTGCACAATCTCCATTACTGGAGTCTTCCTATGTTGCAGAGAAGGTTTTGGGCACCACCTGACACAGGTCCCGGCTGTGACCGTTACTACAGCCCTCCTGGCTACAGCTACCCCACAGCAATGTCTACAGAACCCCACCGTGCCCTGGAGCTCACAGAGCCTGCTGACCAGGTCTGAATGACTCCTCAACATGTGAAGACACAAGAGACACTTGGGAGACGTCTGTAAGATGTGGACGGTAGAGTGAAGACAGTCCGACCATTGCCCGGCTCCTCAGGAGGACAGCACTTACATGTTCAGCCTGGCACCAGGTCACCCTTCAAGTCTACACATGGTCTTACTCCACTTCCAGGCTGGGGGAGGGGAAGCCTATGATTGGCTGATCTGGATCAGAGGGCCGTCCTATTGGTTGTGTCTGTTAACCATAACACTGCTGTAACACAGAGAGGAGTATCAGTGCGGAGTCCTCCCTCACCCTCTGCACAGAGACCTGCCCCAGAAACCCCCTACAGCGAAAGCTACATGTACACGCTGGGACTTGTAGTACTACACAGCAAGCTACGTGTACACGCTGGGACTTGTAGTACTACACAGCAAGCTACGTGTACACGCTGGGACTTGTAGTACTACACAGCAAGCTATGTGTTACACGCTGGGACTTGTAGTACTACACAGCAAGCTACGTGTACACGCTGGGACTTGTAGTACTACACAGCAAGCTACGTGTACACGCTGGGACTTGTAGTACTACACAGCAAGCTACGTGTACACGCTGGGACTTGTAGTACTACACAGCAAGCTACGTGTACACGCTGGGACTTGTAGTACTACACAGCAAGCTACATGTGCATGCTGGGACTTGTAGTACTACACAGCAAGCTACATGTACACGCTGGGACTTGTAGTACTACACAGCAAGCTACGTGTACACGCTGGGACTTGTAGTACTACACAGCAAGCTACGTGTACGCGCTGGACTTGTAGTACTACACAGCAAGCTACCGTGTACACGCTGGGACTTGTAGTACTACACAGCAAGCTACATGTACACGCTGGGACTTGTAGTACTACACAGCAAGCTACGTGTACACGCTGGGACTTGTAGTACTACACAGCAAGCTACATGTACACGCTGGGACTTGTAGTACTACACAGCAAGCTACATGTACACGCTGGGACTTGTAGTACTACACAGCAAGCTACGTGTACACGCTGGGACTTGTAGTACTACACAGCAAGCTACATGTGCATGATAGGACTTGTAGTTCTACACAGCAAGCTACATGTGCATGATGGGACTTGTAGTACTACACAGCAAGCTACATGTGCACGATGGGACTTGTAGTTCTACACACGCTACGTGTACATGATGGGACTTGTAGTACTACACTTGTATATATACACGCTGAGCCTTGTAGTACCACACAGTAGTATATAGTTACATGATGAGACTTGTAGTACCACACAGTAGTGTAGATTTACATGATGAGCCTTGTAGTACCACACAGTAGTATATAGTTACATGATGAGACTTGTAGTACCACACAGTAGTATATAGTTACATGATGAGACTTGTAGTACCACACAGTAGTATATAGTTACATGATGAGACTTGTAGTACCACACAGTAGTATATAGTTACATGATGAGACTTGTAGTATCACACAGTAGTATATATATTTACATGATGAGACTTGTAGTACCACACAACCCAACCACCTATGACAAGTCTATATAAACCTATGTATGTCCTATGAAGAGCACCACGTGACCGTGTGACGTCACACCCGCAAATTATAGCATACAGTCTAGGCTTTACCATGACAAGGTAGACAAGCGATTTACGACACCACATTTCCCGACCCGGCCTGCGCAGTGACGTCACGTACACACCGGAAGCCGTGTTTGCCGGCGGAAGCGGAAGTCGGTGTTGCCAGGGCCAGCGCTGACGCAGGCGGAAGCGTCAGGGGAAAAAAGGGAATGGCGGCGGCGGCTGGTGTCAGCGGTGTACCGGCACAAGACGAGCTGGTCCGCTCGGTCACCCTGTACCGCCGCCGGCCCCGGCTGCTCAGGGGCACTGTGCTGCCGTTCGCCGTGCTGTACCCGGCCTGGCTCTACCTGTGGGTGGCGGTGTATGGGGCGGACGAGTACCCGGAGGCTGGGCTCATCTGTCTGGCGGCGCTAGGGGTCATCCATGTCCTCACCGTGTTGTCGGGGCTGTGGTCGGTGCACGCCCACTGTGCTCTGTCCTGCACAAAGGTCAGTGTGTGTGAGGGGGCGGGTGACGTCACCGGCGAGAGTGACAGGTGCAGTGGTCTCCTGACATCACAGCTTCTGGGGTGCTCCTAATTACTGACGTCACTGTATCTCATGTAGTCGTGTGTATCTCAAATCTGACGTCATGTCCGCCTCATTCTGTATCTGACCATATGTTTCATGGCTCTGGACCTGTCTGCAGAACATGTCCTTTAAGTCACATTAAGGGGGTTGCCACTTTCTGTATCCTATCATTGGTGTCCTAAAGCTCAGTAGGGAGGTTCATGGTACCCATCCACTTGGGTGTAACACATCTGGACCAGTCTCATGAGGGGCTACAGGACACTGATGACCTTATGATCTGTTGGGTGGGTGCCCGCTGACATCAGACCACCAGAGCTAATTGTGACCTTGCGTAATATGGGGAAGGGGAAAAGAATCAGAGGTGCCTTGCACACCACTATGTGTAACACGGATGGACAACCTGCAGCCACCCAGCTGTTGTAAAACTACAACTCCCACCATGCCCTGTTGTAGGCAGACTGGGCATGCTGGGAGTTGTAGTTTTACAACAGCTGGAGAGCCGCAGGTTGGCCGTCCCTGACATAGAAGATTCCTTGTACAGTCCTTTAATAAGGTAATGTTAAAGGGAGTGTCTGCAGGAAGTTCCCTCATAACAGGGCACACTGCCTTGTAGGCCGGCTCATCTACTTGTAAGGAGACCTTTCACTTAGTGATCACTTGGCCCATTCTGGAGAATGCGAATGACAGGTTAAAGGGGTATTCCCACTTCTGACGGGGGGGCATATCACTAGGATATGCCCCCGTGATAGGTGTGGGTCCCACCTCCTTCACCTTGCCGTATGGGATCCCTACCTATCAGACATTGTCAGAGGTGGGAATATCCCTTTAAGTGCACCAAGGCCACTCTTTGCACCCTTACTCCTTATCCAGGTTCCCTCATAGTCATCGTACCGGGTCCTGTCAGTCAAGAAGGAGAGGGAGAGTCTGAACGATGAACAGAACTTTGCACCCGCCCTTGGTGCACTTAACTGCTCATTTGCATATAGATTAAAAGTCATTACATTCAGCTGAGCTAGATCTACGAGACACTGTGCCAGGTTTATCAGGGAATTTCCACCTGACTGATGCGCTTTTCCAGTCTATATACCGACCCTGGCATCCAGCTGAACAGGACTTATACAAAGTGACAGTAGAGTCCTGTCCAGCTGCTCTCAGCCAATCAGAACCAGCCTATAGATATGCTTGTATTTCATGGTGCCCATTCAGAATGTGGGCGTGTAATACCTGGACGGACAGGAGCTGATCTTTGATAGGGGTCTGCCTAATAAAGGGGGCAATGAGTGTGTGTGGGGGACGACTCCCCTCTAACACATCTTTATGGAAGAAGCCGCCTCTTTCCACACCCCCTATTAGGGCTCACAGGGGCTCCCGGGACGTGAGCAGATGACATGGCATGGACTTCTGTGGCCTATAGGTCAATGTCACGTTGCCAGTGTTGAAATGCCCAACCCGTGGTCTATGTGCCGCACCCCTGTAGCTTTAGACTTCCTCCCTGAGGGTGTGCCAGTCCTGATGACTACACAGACGGTGGCATAACATATGTCAGCTGGCAGATGAGGTGAACCTTGTAAGACCAGTCCGATTACTGTGTAACTGGATTGGGAGGGGTGCAACTAGTATTGTCTGCGTCCTGGAGGGGCCCTCAGTGGCCCCTGGGTCTGTATGACCACGAGTTATATCCTATGCCTTACTCATTACGTTATTTTATCTCCCACAGGAGCCAAACCCAAAAACTGCCACCTTGGCTAAAGTTGTACCCACGCCAAACAACGGATCCGCTGAACTAGTGCCACTCATTAGAGAAAAGGTGAGGATGCCTGGACCGGGTGGCGTCAGGGGTCACGGAGGGGGTGGAGTTATTTAGGGGTAAACATGTCGCTGCTGTCGTCGTCTTTCATGTGCCGCCCTGATCTGCAGGAACCGGCCCTACCAGTTATACCGCCGGGCCATACACAGCCCAGGGAGGCTGCCCGGGCACGCTTGGATTTCTAGATTTGCAGCCATGTTGATGGGAAGGCTGAGGATTCCTCGTATCCCGTCACCGGGCTGGAGTACCCCTTTAACGTCCTCCTCTTCTTTGACCAGAGTGAAGATGGGCAGGAGACGCTTAGCTTCGAATTCCAAAAAATCAAGTATTCTTATGACTCGGGGGAGAGAAAGGAGTTCTTCCCGGTTGTATTTTCCGTGGAACGCCCCCTGTCCTACTATCAGAGCGCAAAGGGTTACACGGAAGAGGCCGACATCAAAGTCGCCGAGAAAACCTATGGCACTAACAAGTAAGTGCAGGGCGTATGGGATAAGGAGGCTGGGCGGTGTGCGCCTCCGGAGGGTTTATATGGGACCTCTTGTTTCTTTTCTCAGGGCTGAGATGGTGGTGCCAGATTTCTTACACCTCTTCAAGGAGAGAGCCATTGCCCCCTTCTTCGTCTTTCAGGTAAAACTGCTGCATTTCCACCCACGTCTCCATGGTTACAGACTACTAACAAACCCTGCGTGTAGTCTGATTTTGCACTGGTGTATTAGACCCTGTCCCTCCTGCCCTCTCTAATTACTGTATCTGCAGTGTACGTCAGAGGTATATCACGGGAGGATTTCCCAGTGGATGTCTCCGATGTTCAGCACTACATAGGCGTACGTTCCCTATGGATATGTCTATGCACCAGGGTGTGCTGTGATGGCTAACCTCTGGCAATCCATCTGTGGTAAAACTACGACTCCCAAGATGCCCCCTTGCTTGGCTCAGAACTCCATAGAAATGCTGGGAGTCGTAGTTTCACCACAGCTGGAGTGTCATCACTGCTCTAGACTGTAAGAGGAGAGGTCAGGCACAGGGCTGGTCGGTAACCAGGGGGCTGTAGACATAGGACATCAGTAGATCTGTAATGAGGACTACTTTTTTTTATTTTTTATCATCACTCCATTCTTGCGGAGGAACAAGACCCCTGTTCTGGGAATCGCTGGGCGACCTAACAGTTGGATCAGATACTTTTCCCTTATTTTGTGCTTAGGGGATAAGTTTAAAACTTGGGACAACTGCTTTAAACGGGTTGTCCAGCTTTCTTGACTTGACTTTAACCGTCTCTATCGGCCTACTTCTCACCTCCTCCCGATCCGTTCCAGTTCCCCACCTCCCTTTATCGTTCTTCTGGTCCTCGTCTTGAGTCACGTCTGACGCTGCAGCCAATGGCTGGCCTCATCGGTCACGGACATGTGACCCAGCAGTGAGGTGCCGCTTGGGGACACTGCTGAGGCCAGTCATTGGCTGCAGAGGCACACAGAAATGTACTGGGAGGGGAGCTGAAGACTGCAGAGGGCAGATGGAATGGAGCGGCAGAGGGTGAGTTTTCTTCAACAGATACGTCAGATTGCTGGTGACTGTTTAATGTGAAAAAAGCTGGACAACCCCTTTAAGGCCACGTGAGTTGTCAGCCGTCAGGAGGTCAGCAGGATCTGCTGACAGCTCATGCGGCCTTAAAGGGGTTGTCCAGCTTTTTCCCACATTAAACTCCACCGTAAGCATGCACGTTCTGATGGATTGGCCAGGCGCTCCTGTTTACCCCTGGACAGTATGGTCAGCGTTACCTGGGAGTCTGTCAGTCCAGGAGCCGGATCGGTGACTTGATGTTCTTACTATGGCAGGTGTTCTGTGTGGGGCTCTGGTGTCTGGATGAGTACTGGTATTACAGCGTCTTCACCCTCTTTATGTTGGTGGCGTTCGAGGCCTCGCTGGTCCAGCAGCAGATGAGGAACCTGTCAGAGATCAGGAAGATGGGGAACAAGCCTTACATGATTCAGGTGAGCAGAGGACCTCATCACAGTGAGGGGGGTTCCTATCTCCTGTGCCCCCCTCTCCTCCGCTACCACAAGGACGACGCAGCCATACTGACTTTTCAACAAACGCGTCTGCTTTCTTTTTAAGGTGTACAGAAATCGGAAGTGGAGGCCGATCTCCAGCGATGAGATTATCTCAGGAGACATTGTGTCCATAGGTAAGGTCACGCTCCAGAACACTGCCATAGTGATGGGGCTGTAGGTGGACGTGGGTATGTTGCTCCGCCAGGCTCCATAGACAGCCCTGTTCTTCTGTCTCACCAGGCAGATCGGCCAATGAGAACTTGGTTCCCTGTGACGTGCTGCTTCTTCGAGGGCGATGTATTGTGGATGAAGCGATGCTGACCGGGGAGTCTGTGCCTCAGATGAAGGTGAGGAGATGATTGCACAGCTGTGGTTCTGTTACAGCATCCCTTGTCCCAGCAGTGATCGGCTTGTGAATGGGGTGCCCCCTGAAAAAAATAGGGGCTGTACAATTTAGACAAACTTATTAAAGGTGTTGTTCACCCCTGGAGGGACCTTTTTTGTAGACCTCCTTATTGTGGCTGGACCCTCTGTGGGAATCCGATTTAGCTGACCCTGTGACTGCGTTCCTGCTCCCTCACAGGTCCTGGTTCGTCCAGCGTCAACATCTGGTTTGATGCAGGTCATGGGGCTGCCACAGCCTGTAACGTGTCACCCATGGTTCATGTGACAGAGTGAAATGGCGCATGGGTGACACACCACCACTGAAGCCAATCAAACCACTTGTAGACGCAAGGGAGACCTGGGTCCTGCAGAGCCAGTGGGGGAATGATGAAGCCAGAATGCAGTGACGGGGATCAAGTAAGTATGATTCTCTTTGTGGGCCCGGCCATGCTGAGGGGAGCGGCTAGAAAAGGCCCCAGGGGTGATCCAACCCTATTAACCACCTAACTGTTTTGCCAGAGTCCAGCTCCAGCAGTGGGTAAAGTAGCTAACTGGAGGGGGAGGGCTGCTTTAGGTGCTGCTACCTCCTGAATGGTAGTAGTTTGAAACATGCAACTGATCTTGTTTGAAAGCAGACATTCCAAGCTTTCAGACAATACCAGAAAAACAGCAATATGTTCAGGATAGAGGAAGATATCACTGATAGAAATCGGGATGCTGTGAGTGCAGCTGAAAGTGAAAGTAAAAACAGGTTTTACTTGCGATTATTCCCATCTTGATTTCTAACAGTGATTTCTCCTCTGGACTTTAGCTGTCATTTTGGTCTTGTATGAAAGCCTGGACTGTCAGCTTACAAACAAGACCAGTTGTATGTTTTTTAGCTGCTACCATTCGGGAGATAGCAGCATCTAAAGCAGCCCTCCCCTCCAGTTAGATAGTTTTCACACTGCCTGAGCTGGACTCGGGCAAAACAGTTAGGTGGTTAAGGGCAGCCAGATAAACTCGCAGCGTGTGGCACTGAGAGGTCCCGTTTTGACCTTAGCTCCTCTGACGTGATCGCACAGCATTATGCTGATTTATAATGCTGTGTCACCCTTAGAGTCCTGGAATCTGTTGTATTACACTGACAGCATTATGTCAGTGTAGACTCTGCGACTTTATTGATTTGAACTCGCTCATGTGTCTGGCCATTGCATGAGCTGTAAATTTGCAAGGGGCCTCACATTCACTGTTGGAAATTGCATGGGTTGTCTAAGACTTGGGGCTGAGCTGCAATACCAGCCATGGGCAAGAGTGGCGCTGTTTCTTGGTAAAAAGCAGACTCTAGTCTCCTACAAATCCTTTAGACATTTGAAAACATGACTGGTTCACTCGAGAAGTTGCCATTTTCACACAGGTAAGCTGCAGCTCGACATAAATCAAATGGAAGAAATTACACCCATGCATGAGATATGGTGGACCACTGAAATCTGCCATAGCAAGATCCTCCTCTGTTAGTCTTATATCGTAAGGGAAAGGTATGAATGGAGGTTCTCCTCTAGCACACCAGCCTGATCCAGTGGAGCAGCAGGCAGGCATTTCTAGTACCACTCCTCTCCGAAAAACTGTGGCGCTCCATAGGTAGTTGGTGGATTGCATCAGAGGTGAAGACGTCATCGCCACCATGTTGTTGCCGAGAGACCGATATAGATGGGGAACGGCTGAATAGGAGTTTATTGATAGAAGACGACATCTAAGTGTTACCTTGTCTAACTTGTATACAGAGATTATAGCGCACGGTCTGTTTTTTTGCAGGAGCCGATAGAAGAGTTGGACCCAGACCACGTTCTAGATCTAAACGCTGACTCCAGACTACATGTCATATTTGGGGGCACTAAGGTTGTGCAGCACACCCCTCCTCAAAAGGCGACCAGCGGCCTGAAGCGTGAGTACCGGATAGAATGAAAGATATACACATACCTAACGTCATCCAGTGATGCTGTGTAGGGGTAGATTGGATTAGATCAAGCAAAGAAGCCTCCGGACAGCCGAGGAGTGCTCCTGGAGTTATGGAGGCGGTGGAGCTGTTTACATGGCTCCCATTCACTACAATGGCAGTTATAGAAACAGCAGAGTGCCGACCACAATTAGGGCCGGTCCTGTTGAAACAGCGAGGGGACAACCCCTTTAATGATGTTGGGAAGTTCACCAGCTATAACCACCTGGTGGCCATGAAATTCCTCCATAACTATGGCGTCCTGTTCTTGCTAAGCTGCATAGCTTAGAAATTCCTTCCGCTTGAAGGAAATCTGTGCCCACTCAGGCTCTCTTAGTGATCAGCAGAGCAATTGTGGTGTGATCATAAAGGACTATGTGACCGATCAGCCCTCACTGTCGCCTGACCTGCGCGGATCTCACTGAGCATACTGTATACTACTAGGGGTTCTCCGCCGCCGCCCTGTACTATTAGGGGTTCTCCCCCCACCGCCCTGTACTACTAGGGGTTCTCCCCCCACCGCCCTGTACTACTAGGGGTTCTCCTCTTCTGCTCTGTACTACTAGGGGTTCTCCTCCACCGCCCTGTACTACTAGGGGTTCTCCTCTTCTGCTCTGTACTACTAGGGGTTCTCCCCCCACCGCCCTGTACTACTAGGGGTTCTCCTCTTCTGCTCTGTACTACTAGGGGTTCTCCTCCACCGCCCTGTACTACTAGGGGTTCTCCCCCCACCGCCCTGTACTACTAGGGGTTCTCCTCTTCTGCTCTGTACTACTAGGGGTTCTCCTCCACCGCCCTGTACTACTAGGGGTTCTCCTCTTCTGCTCTGTACTACTAGGGGTTCTCCCCCACCGCCCTTTACTACTATGGGTTCTCCTCCACAGCCCTGTACTACTAGGGGTTCTCCTCCACCGCCCTGTACTAGTAGGGGTCCTCCTCCACCGCCCTGTACTAGTAGGGGTCCTCCTCCACCGCCCTGTACTAGTAGGGGTCCTCCTCCACCGCCCTGTACTAGTAGGGGTCCTCCTCCACCGCCCTGTACTAGTAGGGGTCCCCCTCCACCGCCCTGTACTACTAGAAGTCCTCCTCCACCGCCCTGTACTACTAGAAGTCCTCCTCCAACGCCCTGTACTACAAGGGGTTCTCCTACACCGCTCTATACTACTAGGGGTTCTCCTCCACCGCCCTGTACTACCAGGAGTCCTCCTCCACCGCCCTGTACTACCAGGAGTCCTCCTCCACCGCCCTGTACTACTAGGAGTCCTCCTCCACCGCCCTGTACTACTAGGGGTTCTCCTCCACCGCCCTGTACTACTAGGGGTTCTCCTCCACCGCCCTGTACTACCAGGAGTCCTCCTCCACCGCCCTGTACTACCAGGAGTCCTCCTCCACCGCCCTGTACTACCAGGAGTCCTCCTCCACCGCCCTGTACTACTAGGAGTCCTCCTCCACCGCCCTGTACTACTAGGAGTCCTCCTCCACCGCCCTGTACTAGTAAGGGTTCTCCTCCACCGCCCTGTACTAGTAGGGGTCCTCCTCTACCGCTCTATACTACTAGGGGTCCTCCTCCACCGCCCTGTACTACTAGGGGTCCTCCTCCACCGCCCTGTACTACTAGGGGTCCTCCTCCACCGCCCTGTACTACTAGGGGTCCTCCTCCACCGCCCTGTACTACTAGGGGTCCTCCTCCACCGCCCTGTACTACTAGGGGTCCTCCTCCACCGCCCTGTACTACTAGGGGTTCTCCTCCGCCGCCCTGTACTACTAGGGTCCTCCTCTACCGCTCTATACTACTAGGGGTCCTCCTCCACCGCCCTGTACTACTAGGGGTCCTCCTCCACCGCCCTGTACTACTAGGGGTTCTCCTCCGCCGCCCTGTACTACTAGGGGTCCTCCTCCACCGCTCTGTACTACTAGGGGTCCTCTTCCACCGCCCTGTACCACTAGGGGTTCTCCCCCACCGCCCTGTACTAGTAGGGGTTCTCCCCCACCGCCCTGTACTAGTAGGGGTTCTCCCCCACCGCCCTGTACTAGTAGGGGTTCTCCCCCACCGCCCTGTACTAGTAGGGGTTCTCCCCCACCGCCCTGTACTAGTAGGGGTTCTCCCCCACCGCCCTGTACTAGTAGGGGTTCTCCCCCACCGCCCTGTACTAGTAGGGGTTCTCCCCACCGCCCTGTACTAGTAGGGGTTCTCCCCCACCGCCCTGTACTAGTAGGGGTTTCTCCCCCACCGCCCTGTACTAGTAGGGGTTCTCCCCCACCGCCCTGTACTAGTAGGGGTTCTCCCCCACCGCCCTGTACTAGTAGGGGTTCTCCCCCCCGCCCTGTACTAGTAGGGGTTCTCCCCCACCGCCCTGTACTAGTAGGGGTTCTCCCCACCGCCCTGTACTAGTAGGGGTTCTCCCCCACCGCCCTGTACTAGTAGGGGTTCTCCCCCAACCGCTCTGTACTAGTAGGGGTTCTCCTCTGCCGCCCTGTACTACAAGGGGTTCTCCTCCACCGCCCTGTACTACAAGAGGTTCTCCTCCACCGCCCTGTACTACAAGAGGTTCTCCTCCACCGCCCTGTACTACAAGAGGTTCTCCTCCACCGCCCTTGTACTACAAGAGGTTCTCCTCCACCGCCCTGTACTACAAGAGGTTCTCCTCCACCGCCCTGTACTACAAGAGGTTCTCCTCCACCGCCCTGTACTACAAGAGGTTCTCCTCCACCGCCCTGTATTACTAGGGGTTCTCCTCCACCGCCCTGTACTACTAGGGGTTCGCCGCCGCCGCCCTGTACTACTAGGGGGTCTCCTCCACCGCTGTATACTATTAGGGGGTCTCCTCCACCGCTGTATACTATTAGGGGTTCTCCTCCACCGCTGTATACTACTAGGGGTTCTCCGCCGCCGCCCTGTACTACTAGGGGTTCTCCTCCACCGCCCTGTACTACTAGGGGTTCTCCTCCGCCGCCCTGTACTACTAGGGGTTCTCCTCCGCCGCCCTCTACTACTAGGGGTTCTCCTCCACCGCCCTCTACTACTAGGGGTTCTCCTCCACCGCCCTCTACTACTAGGGGTTCTCCTCCACCGCCCTCTACTACTAGGGGTTCTCCTCCGCCGCCCTCTACTACTAGGGGTTCTCCTCCACCGCCCTCTACTACTAGGGGTTCTCCTCCACCGCCCTCTACTACTAGGGGTTCTCCTCCACCGCCCTGTATTACTAGCCGTTTTCTTTCACTGCTCTATCTTGGGATTTTCGTAAACCATTAGCGTTGTTGCCCGCTTAGACCATTTGGCAGCCATTTTATCTTGTTAGGGGCCCAGAATCGGTAGACTACCTCGGTTTTTCTCGACACTGTGTCGCACTGTTCATCAATGTCTATCTGGTGGAGGGCTGATTCATCCAAATCACAAAATTGCTCCACTCACCACCTACAAAAGTGTAGAGGAATCATTGAGGTGTCAAGTGCCATGGGGTCTCTCTATGGGACATTCTCATATTTTGATCTGTTGGGGGCTATTATTAGAATTGCTGCTTACTTAGTATCTGATGTTCATAAAATCTCTATATGAATGACGTCAGTTACGTCTGTCTGAGTGATGTTACTTACTCCTGCCTGTACTTTGTCCTCAGCGCTGGATAACGGATGTGTGGCCTATGTCCTAAGGACCGGATTCAGTACTTCACAGGTGAGTTAGTTCAGCTCACACATTTTAACTGTCTGCCTCCATTTACTATAACAGTGTCATAGATTTCTCAGTACTTTCCCATTAACGGCACTAGTGTCTGGCGGGTGAACAGCCTGCCGGATCCGTGCTGCCGCCAGTGCACGTGTGGGGCCGGATCCGTGCTGCCGCCAGTGCACGTGTGGGGCCGGAACTACGCTCTGTCCCCATTCTCTATAATTGGCCACTGCACGGCGAACATGCCGAGAGGCGGCTGGACGAAAATGACAACACGTGCACTGGCGGCAGCATGGATCCGGCAGGCTGTTTACCCTCCGGTACAGCCTGCTGGACACCAGTGCCGCTAATGTCAAAGTAGCCTAACGTAACACATAATGTAATTATTTTTTTTTTTTATATTTAATACCGTACAGGATCCTGTTCATCAGCTGATGGGAAAATCCCTTCACAGGGGGCCTCAGATCTCCCTGCGTGATTTCTCTCCACTGTGGTTGATGACATTTAACCATTATCTTTCCAATTCTTTAATAGGGGAAGCTCTTGCGCACGATCCTGTTTGGAGTGAAACGTGTCACCGCCAACAATCTGGAGACCTTCATCTTCATCCTCTTCCTCCTGGTGTTTGCCATTGCTGCTGCGGCTTACGTATGGATAGAAGGTGAGAAGGCCCCAGGACAATTATCTGACCAGTATGTCTTTCCCTCCTCCTGTGTGGCAGTAGCAGTATTGATCAGCAGCCCGGCTAGCTCAGTCGGTAGAGCATGAGACTCTTAATCTCAGGGTCGTGGGTTCGAGCCCCACGTTGGGCGCTTTGTTTTTAAGGTTGTCATGCTGATTATTATTATATAGGTTTTTATTTTGTTTTGATTTGAGCCTAGAGCCTTACATAACGTAAGTTAAAAACGGACATTTTTTCGCTGATGCCTTTCTGAGAAAGGGATGTTAAAAATGGACCCATTCAATTGTATGGGGGCAGTCTGTCGGTGAAAAACGGACAAGATAGAACATGTTCTATTTTTTTACGTCCGTTTTTCACTGACAGTCAAAAAAAACTGCTGTGTGAATAACCCCATAGACCACTATCGGTCTTAAAACAGACTGGCCGTTTAAAAAATGTACATCACATGTCCGTTTTTCACGTCGTGTGCATGTAGCCTAATGCAATTTTTTTTTTTTTCCCCCACTTCACTTGAACTCCTCAATTTACGACTTTCAGTATGACGTTGGTGATACGTTTTACTGCAGGGTTACTTGCTACTGCATTGCTACTGAATTAGCAATCAGTAGCATGGATAATGACGTTTAAAATAAGGTTAAAGAGGGCCTCTCCCCGCTCCTGGCATGCCTCTTTTAATAGTTTCATGCATTCCCCATGTAATAACAATTCTGGAACATCTATTCTTATGTCTCTATGTTGTGTCATTCCTTTATTATTTGCACTAGAAGTTATGAATGAATTGCTATTTGCCTTCAGTAAGGGAACAGAGGGGAGGTAACCAGTTGGGGGCGTGTCCCTGCACAGACTGACCATGGCAGTACTGATTGGATAGAGTGAGTCTGTGCAGGGACACACCCCCAACTGGTTACCTCCCCTCTGTTCCCTTACTGAAGACAAATAGCAATTCGTTCATAACTTCTAGTGCAAATAATAAAGGAATGTCACAACATACAGACATAAGAATAGATGTTCCAGAATTGTTATTACATGGGGAATGCATGAAGCGGTTAAAACAGGCCTGTCAGGAGCGGGGAGAGGTCCTCTTTAATGTCCTGCAGCTTTGCTTAAAGAAGAACTCCCGCAAAAATGTTTATTCTCTGACCTGTTAGAAAGGTGCATGATATAATCTGTAGTGATTGTCATTTTCTTATCAGTGACTGTTTCTGTGAGTAAAAACCTCTCTTCTTATTGTAGCTGGTTCATGTGACCAACTCCCTGACCTCCAACTGACCCAGGACAGAAAGCCAGTAACTGCTCTATTCATTCCTATGGGAGCCTCACTTTCAGTCTCATAGGAATACATAGAGAATTAGACTTCCTGTCCACATATAAGTCTATGTGTGAGTTGGTGGGTCTAATTGCTGGTCACATGACACAGATAAGAAACTTCAGGATGATAGAGGTCAAAAATTCAGACACTGGTAAGAAAATGACATTCACTACAGATTATATCATGTACATTTCTAGCAGGACATGGAATAAAATTTTTGTCGGGAGTTCTTCTTTAACACTACTTTTATTATGCAAATGCCTGAGAATGAGTTACAGGGCGGGGGTGAGGATGACACCTTCTGACGCAGTATTGCAGAAAGTTTCAAGTATCAGTCACCAGCCCGGCTAGCTCAGTCGGTAGAGCATGAGACTCTTAATCTCAGGGTCGTGGGTTCGAGCCCCACGTTGGGCGAATTTCTTTTCCTTCAGTTGGAATAGGAATAAAAACAAAACAAAGTTTTGGTTTTTTTTTGTTTTTTTTTTTCCTTCAAGCAGTGCTGATAAATAGCAGAGGAAACATGGCGGTTAGTAGGGTAACATTGCAGTAATGATAATAGGTTCCAGATTTTGTGGGGCCGCTGCCCTTCCTTCTTGTAACCATCTAGTTGTTGGGTCATTAAGTGTTTTTTTTGGTGGGGGGGGCCTTCTGAGGTGGGTTACATTTTCGAATGTGTTAAACAGAAGAACTAGATAAGATGAATTTGGTAGTGGGCAAGATAAGGGTTACTATTGAGTCTTATTCTACTGAATGATTGATTGAAAATATTCATGTAGTTTTATAGTGTGCGTTTTTTTTTATTTTTAAAGCTAGGTAGGAAAAAAAAACTACAAATTACAGGGGTTATGAGGTCAGAAAACAATTGCATCTCACTTGAATGGGGCTGAGCTGCAATACCAGAAACTGCCTGTGGACAAGGGGGGAGCTGCTTCTCACATAAAGAAGAGCAAGGAACAGTCGTGCATTTATCTAGTCCTTTTTCTTTTGTTAAAACCGTAAGAAACTTGGGAGTAGAGCGCATTGTGGCGAGGTAACATGTAAGCTTTTATAAGGAAGGGAAGATGAAAACTGGGTGCAACTCAATCTATCCATACACATTAGGCTACTTTCACATTAGCGTTTTTTTGTGGATCCGTCGCTTCTGTTACAATAATACAACTGTATGCATACGTCATGAACGGATCCGGTTGTATTATGTCTTACATAGCCAAGACGGATCCGTCATGAACTCCACCGTTTTCTATTGCGTCAGAGAAAACGGATCCGTCCCCGTTGATTTACATTGTGAGTCATGACAGATCCGTCTTACTCCGCACCACATCGCTGTCAGAAAAATGCAGACGTGTACGATGGGAGCGCAACCAAATGGAAGGGAATACATTCTGGTGTGCTCCGTTTTGTTCCTATTGACCATGAATGGGGACAAAATTGAAGCGTTTTCCTACGGTAATGTGAAAGTAGCCTAAGATGTATATCGGAGAAATCCATTAATCATCTAATGTATAAGATCTATCCCAGCGGTGGACATTGGGGTGTTGGATTTCAGTGCCTTTGTGCTCGGGGGGTGAGGTGCCTCCGAGCATGTACGTGAGGGTCATTAGAATTAGTTATCTAATACTTTGTGTGATGGTAAATGCTCATTTAAACTTGTAATGAGAAAAGCGCAAAACTGGAAAATGTCTCAAAGTTTTTGCACACGTGCTTGTTTTTGAATGTGTTTGGATGTGTGCACTGACCGCTGTGATGGGTTTCTGTCTCCAGGTACTAAAGATCCCAGTAGGAACCGCTACAAGCTGTTTTTGGAGTGCACATTAATCCTGACCTCGGTTGTCCCGCCGGAGCTTCCTATTGAGCTCTCCCTGGCAGTGAACACCTCGCTGATCGCTCTGGCCAAGCTCTGTAAGTGCACGGCGCACGGAGGCCATATTAATATTCATATTTAATCCTCCCATTGATCGACCTAACCGCGTGTTTTGTTTCAGACGTGTACTGTACTGAGCCGTTCCGAATCCCCTTTGCTGGCAAGGTGGACATCTGCTGCTTTGACAAGACCGGGACGTTAACCAGCGACAGCCTTGTTGTCCGCGGCGTGGCCGGGCTCAAGTAAGTTCTCAGTGTGTGTGGTCTGTGAGATATCAAGGAAGCTAATCAAAGTATTTAAGGTTTGGATTTTAGTAGTGGTTGCATCTTGTTTCTAGTAGCACCACCATGCTGACATTAATTGTTTGATACCTGCCCGCCATATACGAGGTCTTTAAAACTTGCTCACCGTATGTATGGCTCAGATTTACTGGTGACTGGCCAGCTGAATGTCTGATGCCTGACTCTTAGGGATTGCCGCTGTCTCTGCAGTTCCTACATGTCCGCTGGTGATGCGACTGCTTCATCCAATGTCTGGTTGCAGCAGTGATATGTCGCCCATGCGTCAGATCATGGACCGCTGTGGCCAGTCATTGGCTGCAGCAATCACTTGACTCAGATCAAAATAGATGTTGGCTCGGGGAGACCCAGGACCTGCAGAGTCGGCAGGGCAGAACCTAGCGGTGAGGATCAGGTAAGTACGATTACCACTGTGGGTCTGTAGAAAACGTCCTCGGGAAACAACCCTTTCCAAGAAAATCTCTGGTAAAATAATTTCTCATTATTAAAGGGGTTGTCTCACTTCAGCAAGTGGCATTTATAGAGCAAGTTAATACAAGGCACTCACTAATGTATTGTCATTGTCCATATTGCTTCCTTTGCTGGCTGGATTCATTTTTCTATCACATTATACACTGCTTGTTTCCATGGTTACAACCACCCTGCAATCCTTTAGTGGTGCTCACACTTGCACAATATAGGAAAAAGTGTGCAGGTGTCAGCACCACTAATGGATTGCAGGGTGGTCGTAACTATGGAAACAAGCAGTGTATATTGTGATGGAAAAATTAATCCAGCCAGCAAAGGAGGCAATATGGACAATCACAATACATTAGTGCCTTGTCTTAAAGGGGTTGTCCCACAAAAAATATTCTACAGTTTTCAAACCAGCACCTGGATCTAAATACTTTTGTAATTGCATGTGATTAAAAATTTTGTATAGCTACTGAGTTATTCAGTAAAATGTATCTGTATAGTGCTACTTAATTTCTTATTTCTTTGACCTATTCACTGAGAAGACCGCACATGCTCAGTTTCAACTTTTAACTGTCTCCTGAGTTGTGATAGGTAGAGCATGGCCACGCCTCCTGAGCTGTGATAGGCAGAGCTGAGACACGCCTCCTGAGCTGTGATAGGCAGAGCTGAGACACGCCTCCTGAGCTGCAGCAGAAAAGACACTCCCCTTGAGCTTTCAGCTAGATAAATCTAGCAGAACAATACATGTGGAGATCTCTGGATCAATGTGAGGTACAGGGCTGGTTCTAGCTTTGTTAGAAAGAGGTTGTCATGTACTATATGATGTCAGATTTTCATTTTTTACATTATTCGCGGGATAACTCCTTTAACTTTCTCTACATGATAAATGCCACTTACTGAAGTGCGACAACTCCTTTAAGTCCCTCAGCAAGAAGGAGACCAGCAAGGCACTTATTGCCTCCCTATTAGCGGACACTAAGCTATGGTAATTTCAGACTGTCTCTTCTCTTCCTCTAGAGATGGAAAGGATATAACGCCTACCTCTGACATCCCCATCGACACTCACAGAGTAGTGGCCACCTGTCACTCTCTAGTGCAGCTGGATGACGGCACATTGGTAGGAGATCCCCTAGAGAAGGCCATGCTGACTGCTGTGGACTGGGCCCTCACCAAAGGTAAGAGCCATGCCTTACATCACTGCGGCTGTGAGACTGCGTCACTGTCCTGTACGTTACTAACTTTCATTGCTCCATTCTTTAACAGATGAGAAAGTGTTCCCTCGAAGCATTAAAACTCAGGGCCTGAAGATCCACCAGCGATTCCATTTTGCCAGCTCCCTCAAGCGGATGTCTGTCCTGGCCTCGTACGAGCGGCCCGGCTCCACTGATCTGTGTTGTGTGGCCACGGTTAAAGGAGCGCCGGAGACGCTACACAAGATGGTGAGTGATGAGCACAATCATAGCGCTCATAGCGACTGGAGATTAATGGGGGAACCAGGGGTAGGTCACCATCACTCAGACACTGAATCCGTCTCTTCTCCTGCCTAAACTTGAGCTACTGTTTTGAGTTTGTGCAGGGACTGAGCCCAAACCTTTTGACACTTTAGGCCCCATTCACTTCTATGGGAGCGGGCAGCCACGGCTCCGCATAAAAAGATAAAACTTGTCCTATACTTGTCCGCATGAACGGACAAGTATAGGCATTTTGAATGGGGCGCCCAGAACACACGCAAGGCGGCAGCCGTAGAATTGCGGACCCACAATATTAGGGCCGTCTGAATGGGGCCTTAGGGTTTGTAGTGTACGTCTGAGGTACCATTTACATCAGGAGGATTTCCCGACGTATGCGTCCTATAGATGCCACTATAAGACATACCTCCCATGGTCTCCCATGTTAAAGACCGTATACTGCACGTTATATATTTGCGAAATCTCTCTGGATAAAATAGCATTGTCTACTCCGGTATTCTATCCAGTAAGGAAAAAGGTATACCGACACGCCTTTCCCCAGTGGAGGCCAAAAGGACACTCTTTTGACTGCCATGGGATGAAAGGGCGGCCTATGGATGCATTTTAAAGGGTCACAAAGTTTTAGTAAAACTTTTGATATGACATTGATTGGTGGGGTCTGAGTGCTGAGACCCTCACGATCACTAGACTGAGGAGAGAGAAGCTCCCACATGTCTCATCCTCGCACACTCTCTTTCTCCTTACTGCAGAGGGCAGAATCGAGGCCCATAGACTTCTACTGAGCCAGTCTCCTGCAGCGAGGGGAGTGAGAGCACGACATTCGCATGTTTCTGTCTCCTCGTTCTAGTGATCGGCACTCAGATCCCCACCAATCAAAACCTTTGATATGTGTCTATGACATATCAAAAGTTTTACCAAAACTCAGTGACTCTTTAAGTGTGAACACAGTTGGGAAAGTTACGCTGACTTCTAATCAAAAGGGAGCCAATCCCGGTGACACATTCCTTTATACCCTGTACTAAACGTTATTACCGGTGGTCCTGCCAGTAGGCACAGAGAATAGCTAGGACACTTATACTGCAGGCTGGGGGCATTCAGGGAGGTGGCTGGCTGGAATTCCCATCTCAGACAATGGGGGCATATCACCAGGAAAGGTGCCTCTGAGACCCGCACATACAAGGAGAACGGAGCCGGGAGAGCTGTGGCTGGAGGACCCCGGGTTTCCTGGGATCCGTCCACCACCAAACGCTGCTCCCATAGAAGTGAATGGGGGCGCACTGCGCATGCGCAGCCCCTGCTCCCATTTATTTCTATTTTCGGCAGTCCCGTTGAAATGAATGGAGGGCGGCTGCGCATGCTCAGTGCGCCCTCAGTTAATTTCCCTTCTCCGTTCTTGATATAGATGCGGGCCCCAAATGTGGGATTCGCACCTATCATTGAGGGCTTATCCTAGCCCCCATTGTCTGAGATGGGACAACCCTTTTAAATCTAATAGAAGGGGCTAGAAAAAGAGCTTGTTCTTCCTTTTATATCACTTGCAGTCACTTGATGCCATGTACATTTGACTCTATTCCTGTGTCTTTCAGTTCTCTCATTGTCCGGAGTATTATAACCAAGTGCACACTGAAATCTCCAGAGAAGGGGCTCGGGTTCTCGCCCTGGGATACAAAGAACTTGGGCACCTCTCTCATCAGCAGGTAACAGGACGGAGACGTTGTTCCACAATCTGCATGTGAATTTAGCCAGACAATTTATTACATACCCAGAGCATGGCAAATTAGTCTGTCAGTGGTTGCCTTGTGATTGGGGCTAATATGTCAAACCATGAGGTATACAAATAATAATAAAAGCGAAGTAAAATAATTAAAAAATGAAAGCATTTACATGCCACACTACAACCTCTATATAAAAAAATTCATGTTAAAACATAAAAAATGTTTTTTTACATTTTTCTGTTCAAAAAAACAAAAATACTACAATAAAAGTGCCAAAAAAGTATCACCAGAAAAAGATGCATGTCTTAAGAAAAAAGAAAAAAAAAAGGTCTGGTCAGGAAGGGGGATAAATGACCCTCCATGACCATTGCCTGTAATGCACCATCCAGCAACATGTCATCTTCCATGTCTAAAAGAAAAACCATGATGTGCGGAGAATCCAGTGCTGTCACCCAACACTCATGTCCACACACATTCAGGCGGCTGCTACTCACATCATCCATTAGGAATTTCTCAATTACAATATTAATTTTATTGTATTTTTTTATACTGGTTTGAGCTACTGACGTTGTGACAGAATCCTTGATGAATATGACAAATCCCGTACAACTGCTTTATCTATTGCTTCATTCAGATCCGTGAAATCAAGAGGGAGACCCTGGAGTGCGATCTAAAGTTTGCCGGCTTCATTGTGGTTTCCTGCCCCCTGAAAGCCGACTCCAAAGCCGTCATCAAAGAGATTCAGAAAGCATCGCACCATGTAAGTTACCAGCTGGGGGGTTCAGAGGAAACCTCATAAGCCCTGACCATGGACACGAGATATCTTACTTGTCCCTGACTATTCACATTGTCTCGTGTTGGGGTCTATTGTTTCTGTGGAAGGTAAGTGGCTCCAGCAGCTACTTATTTCCCTCCACTATTGGAACATGTGTGAACCTGCGTCTGTTTAAAGGAATCGGGGAATATCTGCCAAACATTCATTCAGTGTACAGCTTACTTATGTACATGGTGCTCTTAGAGGACATCTGTCAGCAGTTTTGTACCTATGACACTGGCTGACCTGTTACATGTGCACTTGGCAGCTGAAGACATCTGTGTTGGTCCCATGTTCATATGTGTCCGCATTGCTGAGAAACATGATGTTTTATTATATGCAAATGAGCCCCTAGGAGCAACGGGGGCATTGCCATTACACCTAGAGGCTCCGCACCCTCTGCACTGTGATTCACAGGATCGGGCAGTGCAAAAGTGATTACACCTGGCCCTGACTTCTAAAGTCAATCAAAGTGCAGAGGACGCAGCAGTTGCAGAAGGAGAAGAGTCTCTAGGTGTAATGGTAACGCCCCCATTGCTCCTAGAGGCTCATTTGCATATATTAAAACATAATTTTGCTCAGCAATGTGGACACATATGAACATCGGACCAACACAGATGCCTTCAGCTGCCAAGTGCACATGTAACAGGTCAGTCAGTGTCATAGGGACAAAACTGCTGACAGATGCCCTTTAAGGATTTTTCCAGAAAATACATTCATCACTTATGCACAGAGGAGGCCTTAAGTCTCCCGTTTCTCCTCACCCACTTGACTGTGGTGAGGAGGGATTTGAGTGGAGTGAAGGTCAAGACGGCAGCGCCGTTCCAGCCTCTCCGGAGGAAGTAGAGACTCTGCACCCCTGTTCTGTGAATCGTGAGGATGGAGCCTCCATTGATCATATATAAATGCCTTATTCTGGGAGAAACCCTTTAATTCATATGCCATCTTGTAAAGTGATGGCCTATCACTAGGATACACCATCACTTAATGATCAGTGCTGCCTGCCCAACCGATTCTGTGAATAAAGGGGTCATATAGATGACTTAGTGCTGCGTCCCCTCCTGAGGCTCCATTCACTTGTGTGGAGTTGTGCTGCAGTTCCCTGCACAATTGGGTGGACTGGAGGCGGAGCTAAATCAGCGCTGCAGCCACTTCAATCTCAGGATCTGTGGCCATTCCAGAGACCTCCGCCGATCAAAAAGAGGTATTAGGTGGGACTACCCCTTTAACAGATCCACAGTGAATGTCAGACAGACTAGGATGCTGACTGATCGGATTCTCTGACTATAACTCCGGACTCTTCTCTGTTTTGCAGGTTGTGATGATCACTGGAGACAACCCTCTCACTGCCTGCCATGTGGCGCAGGAGCTCAGCTTCATTGAGAAGGAGCACACATTAATCCTCCAACCTACTAACAATACTAAAGGTCAGTGTGACGGTATGAGGGCGCTGTATATCACAGTTCAGATGTGACGGTATGAGGACGCTGTATTATCACAGTTCAGATGTGACGGTATGAGGACGCTGTATATCACAGTTCAGATGTGACGGTATGAGGACGCTGTATATCACAGTTCAGATGTGACGGTATGAGGACGCTGTATATCACAGTTCAGATGTGACGGTATGAGGGCGCTGTATATCACAGTTCAGATGTGACGGTATGAGGACGCTGTATATCACAGTTCAGATGTGACGGTATGAGGACGCCTGTATATCACAGTTCAGATGTGACGGTATGAGGGCGCTGTGTATCACAGTTCAGATGTGACGGTATGAGGACGCTGTATATCACAGTTCAGATGTGACGGTATGAGGACGCTGTATATCACAGTTCAGATGTGACGGTATGAGGACGCTGTATATCACAGTTCAGATGTGACGGTATGAGGGCGCTGTATATCACAGTTCAGATGTGACGGTATGAGGGCGCTCTATATCACAGTTCAGATGTGACGGTATGAGGCGCTGTATATCACAGTTCAGATGTGACGGTATGAGGACGCTGTATATCACAGTTCAGATGTGACGGTATGAGGACGCTGTATATCACAGTTCAGATGTGACGGGTTATGAGGGACGCTGTATATCACAGTTCAGATGTGACGGTATGAGGACGCTGTATATCACAGTTCAGATGTGACGGTATGAGAACGCTGTGTATCACAGTTCAGATGTGACGGTATGAGGGCGCTGTATATCACAGTTCAGATGTGACGGTATGAGGGCGCTGTATATCACAGTTCAGATGTGACGGTATGAGGGCGCTGTATATCACAGTTCAGATGTGACGGTATGAGGGCGCTGTATATCACAGTTCAGATGTGACGGTATGAGGACGCTGTATATCACAGTTCAGATGTGACGGTATGAGGACGCTGTATATCACAGTTCAGATGTGACTGCTCCTTAGATTGTAATCTGTGGGCTTTTCTTCCTTAGTACAGGAATGTCTTTGTATGTTAGAATGTATCTCACCAGCACCACCTGCTGGCAGCAATAATAATTGCAGGGCCATTCCATATACAGTAGATTTACTTCTCTACCGACATAAGTTATTGATCCTAATTTCTTTCTTGTTCCTTCTGTAAAGGTGCCCGTTGGATATGGCAGTCCATTGATGGCACAGTATCTCTGCCTGCTTTCCCAGACTCTGTGCAAGCCTTCACCGATAAGTACTACCTATGCCTGACAGGGGAGGGCCTGTCATACCTGCAGGCCACCAGAGCGGACATGTTGTCTGCTGTCATCCCACACACTCAGGT
This sequence comes from Rhinella marina, assembly GCA_900303285.1. Lineage (NCBI taxonomy): Eukaryota > Metazoa > Chordata > Amphibia > Anura > Bufonidae > Rhinella > Rhinella marina. Next base: position 16,107 of record ONZH01014881.1, on the reverse strand, counting down.
GTTCGCACGAGTGTCCCCCAAACAAAAGGTAGGAAACAAGTTCTGCCATTTACAATGCATTGAGCCAGGGGAAGTTTTATTTTTGCGCATGTTCAGGTTGAAGGAACATGCTGCCTAAATTCAGTATTTGGGGTCCATGAGCTTAGGACCCCATCAGATCCCAGAATTAACGGCTATGGACACCTTTGGGGAAATTTTTTTTTAGGATTGTATTGTAATAATTTTCAGCTAAAAATAAAAAAAATATTCAATTGGTCTTTATTAATAAATGTTCACCTGTTTTTGAGATACAGGGGTTAAAAATCAGTCTGTTTGCAAAGTATCACTTCTCAGTTCCATCAGCTGAAGGTTCATGTGAATATGGCTCATTAAAGCCATATTCTTATTAGTTTGAATAGGGTTTAGCTGTAATGAATGTTTGAGGTCAGGAGATCAGACATAAGGCTTCACATAAGCACTCAGCTGAGGAGACTTGAATTGATCCTCTGCAAACAGACTGATTTTTAACCACTGTGTCTCAAAAATGGTTGAAATTTTGTAAAACAGGCCAATTGAAAAATTTTTTTGCCCAAAATGAGTAAAATGCAATCAGGAAAAAAGCCCCAAAGGTATACACGGCCTTTAAAGCTTGTTGATGAAAGCATTGAGTAGTCCCTTTGGTTGGGATACATGTTTGGTGCAGTGTTAACCTTAAAGGGGTTGTCAGAGTGATATAAAGACTCAGGCAGCCCCTGTGAATGGTCTAAAATAATAAGAATTGATACTCTTCCCTTTTCTCCCCTGCATCTTCCAGTCCTGCACTGCTCAGGTCATCTTCCTGGCTTTGGCAATGATGTACCGCAATGACGTGGCAGTGACGTGCCATGCACACAGGTCACCCTGCAGCCTATCACTGGCCTTAGCAGTATATGGGATGTGATTGAATGGTTGCAGCGGTGACAAGGAGTGTATGGCACGCTGGTGGTAGCAGCAGGGAAGAAAAGTATCTTTTCCTTTCTATTAACCGCTTCTGCGTGAAGTTTTTATTTAAAGGGGTTGTCTCATCTCGCCATTACTAAGGAATCATGGAAACAGCACAGCTTGATTTGCTCCGCTGTTTCGGTAGCTCCCATGCACTGTAATAGAAGCTGCTGGAGCAGTGGAGCGTTGGCATGCTCTTCTGTTTCCCGGCCACCCGGTGGTGGGGGCTTACTCCCATCTCTGCTTGGTAATGGCAAGATGAGACAACCCCTTTAAGGAGTCCTGTGCTCTCATATGGAATGTTTTTCAGGCAGGAAAGGGGCAAAAACAAATGAAATACTTTTACTCAGGGGGAATGAAGTCAAAACTTTATACTACTAAGTAGATTGGAAACCTGAAAAGTTCTGAGCGCTGGAATGATGAGTGAATAAATTCAGTGTTCAGGTCTAAAATCCTTGACTTGATCCATACAGACAGGGGCAGACCGGACCCTGAAAACAATACTAAAATTGGCCCCGTTTTGTAGTTGGGTCCAAATTGATGGAAGGCAGGACCAGCAATACCATATTGTGGCACATTATACCACCCCAACAGAGCCAAATACCACAGTCCACCACAAAATACTGCCAGCAGCACAAAATACATCCCACTGGCCGGCCATGAGGAGGGCTCAGGCGGCTTCCTGGGCATCGGCCCACTGGGAAATTTCCCTGTAAGTTCTATGGCCAATCCGCCTCTGCATAGAGAAATGTCACAGGACTGAACTTCCGCATCTATAGTTGCTCCCCACCCACACAACACCCGGCTTCTGGCAGTATATACTGAGCTTTCTTGGCCTGTAGTCAGAGGGACTCTCTGCTTCATGTACAACCTCTGAGCAGTCCCTGACCCTCCTAAACAGGACCTTGGGGGTTAATCAGTAGAGCGCCTATTAGTTACCTCATGTAAGGAGTTTGGAGTCCCGGTGATCAGAAGCTGATGCGCATTGAATACACTGAGATCACATTTCTAAGTTCTAGTTCATGATCAGATGATCTCTGCCAACAGGAATTTGTGATTACGAGTCTGAAAGAGCTGGGCTACATCACATTGATGTGCGGAGATGGGACGAACGACGTGGGGGCCTTAAAACACGCTAATGTGGGTAAGTAAAAGCGCAGTACAGGTTTACAAATGTGGTCTCTGAAATGTGAAGGCCAGCAGTGCTCCTGAAGACGTGGTATCCAAGTGTGAATGAAAAGCCACAGACCGTCAGGACATATTGGGTGCATTTCCTCAGATTTGGCCAGCAGCACCAAGAGGAGTTTAGTTTTTCCCATGAAACACATGCAGTTGACATTTTAGATGTCAATTCATCCAAGGTTTGCTGGCTTCTAAACCACTACTTCTGTAGATCTCTAGTAGATGGCAGGCTTGTGACACTGGCCACCTCTCTTCCCTCAGGGGTAGCGCTACTCGCCAACGCTCCAGAACGTCTACCTGAGAAGAAGAAGAAGCCCCGGGAAACTGTGACAGAGGGCAGACCTGCTGGACCGTTCTCCAGCAACTCCATCAAGCCCACTTCCAGGGCGGCAAGGAACCGGATCATGTCCCAGCGAGAGGAGCAACAGGCTCAGCAGCGGGTAAGCTTAGTGATGAAGATGGCGTCAGCCCCCCTGTACAGTATACATACAATGCAACGGCACACTGCTAACCAGATAAAGCACAAAATGCCATAGAGATATGAAGTACTCTGAAGCTAATGCTATGCTTGGTTAATAAATCAGAGATTCTTGGCAAATATATTTTGTACAAAAATATCTGGGCCCGTCCACCAAATCGTCCAGGTGATCTCTGTAGAACGGAAACCTAACACTATTTCCTACCTGTTAGGTGCCAGACTTGGCTTCCGTATAATCAGGGGGTGTTGGTTCCACATGCATGTTGTATCCACTCTGCCTTTTGCCATTTGTGGTGCTTCAAAGGTTGGCACATAACAGGTAGGAAATGCGCACTGTGATGCCCATTTTGGGCACGGCATCGCCGAAGTCAGTGCGCATGCCCCGGCCCAGCGAGAGACTGAGATCTCACCGGACCCCAATGAGGTGCAGGGCGGGCGGAGGCAGTAGCGGGGGCGGGCATTGCATGTTAAAAAGGACTGGAGCCTGGGCTCCAAGAACTAAACGTCGCCTCCGGGCTCATGCGGCGATTCATTTGCATAAATTTAAAACTCCATTTTTGGGACTTCTAAAACACAGAGGAATGCGCCAAAGGTAACATTACTGTTGTTACAACATGTGCTATGGGCATCTTTATGTACTTTATAGGGGCCTAGGAGGTGACAGACTCCCTTTTAAAAAGTTGGATTTAGACTCATAGGGAGCCACTTCCACAAGGTGGCGCTAGCGAGATGGTTCTCCTACCTTGAATAGTTAGATAGATAGTTCTTTGCATAGAAAGTGCTGTTAAGAATAGTTGTACAGGAAAGCAGCGTCCACCATGTCACCTCCATTGTACTGTATGCAGTTGTCATTTGTTCTGTGCTTATTTCCCAGGAGCGGATCAGCCAGGTCCTGAAGGAGTTGGAGGAGGATCAGGTGCAGGTGGTGAAGCTGGGAGATGCCAGTATTGCTGCTCCATTCACCTCTAAGCTGTCGTCCATACAATGCAGTGAGTGTATACAGTTTATATAAGAGCACGTTATTTTACAAGGTTCTTGGAGCGGTCACCTCCATCGACGAGCAGGCGATTGTTGGGAAGGAGTGCTTCCTTTCCGACAATCTAAAGGGAACCTCACTTGTGTGTGGCATGGAATTGCTTTCAGGAACATGGATGTCAGTTAAAGGGGTTGTCAGAGTTATGTAAAAAAAAAAATAATAGCACAGTAAATTTGTTGGGCAGCAATATATACGTAAGCTATAAGTTTTAGGCCAAAAAAAAAATCTTTATTTCCTCATTTCCCTGGTTCTCTTCTGGTCTTTGTTTACCTGCAGTAACAACAATCTCTGCCCCTCCCCCGCTCTGCAAAGGGAGTGAATACAAGAGCTGCCCTGAGTGATATGTCTTCCTGCTGGGATACTCTGCAGCATGTTGTTTGTGTAGGACTACAAGTCCCAGCTGTAAAATGACACTGCTGTTACACACAGGATCTTCCCCCTACCGTTCTTGTGCGATGCTCTGCAGATCTCCTTAGATCTCCTCCAGTCTGTCAGATCCTGTGTCTGCAGGATGAGGAGAGCAGATCCTGTGTCTCTTCATTGCCTGCAGCTGCCCAACGAAGCCTTGAGCCCTGAATGTGTGCTACAGAAGGGGTTAAAGTTGAAGTCGTCCTGAAGAATCCAGGGAGAAGGAGACACAGAGCAGATGAAAGTGCAAGGGGGGGGTGGCCAGCACAGTGACATCTCGTGTACAGACTGTTATCTGATCTCTGAGGCTTGTGCACGAAACATCAGCAGAGCAGGGAGAGAAGCTGACATCACAGGTCATGTGACCCTCAGTGAAATCTGAGAAAAAACATGGAAAAAACATTACATTTGCCTAGTTAGAAACATACAAAGGACAAAAAAAATAACTGCCAACCCCTTTAAGGTGGATTTACGTGGACTGAGCTAAAGCCTATCGTTGGGAACAAGCCTTCTTGTTAACTGGCTACTCATTAAGTGGAGGTGAAGCCCTGCATTTACATGCAGCGATCATCTCCACAATCGCTCGTCCTCATACATCTGCATACTTTACATGCCTGCAATAACTTATCGTTTAGCGTTTCGCTAATTCATGGGGTGATCGGCTGCATCGTTACACTGGCAGACTGTCGGGAACGAGCATTCGCAGAAACGTTCGTTCCCGATTATCTTCCCATGTAAATCCACCTTTAGATGTCCACGTTTGGCACAGTGACTACCTCAGGCCCTTAGCATACTATTATGTAGGTACCGGAGCCATTATGGGGAATGGGCGTTTGGTGATCTGAGGTACTGCTCGGAGCTTGGTTACCTTTGAGGGATGAACTGTATGGTGAGGACAGTGTTGGCTGGTGTGTAGGACATCAGAACCTCCCACCATATTTTCACCGGTGTCTTTATTTCCTGCAGTCTGCCACGTTATCAAGCAAGGCCGCTGTACTCTGGTTACCACGCTGCAGATGTTTAAAATCCTGGCCCTGAATGCTCTCATCCTCGCCTACGGGCAGAGCGTCTTGTATCTGGAGGGGGTAAAGTTTAGTGATTTCCAAGCTACATTACAAGGGCTGCTTCTGGCCGGCTGCTTCCTCTTCATCTCCCGATCTAAGGTGGGTTTCCTGATCTGTATGCACGACACCACTAGGGATGTCGACGTTTCTTTCTCCGTGTTTGACTCTCTTCCTCCGTTTCTCAGCCTCTCAAATACCTCTCCAGTGAGCGTCCTTTGCCTAACATCTTCAACTTGTACACCATCCTGACGGTGCTTCTGCAGTTCTTTGTCCATTTTGGCAGTCTTATCTATTTATACCGAGAGGCACTCGATAGAACTGAACCCAGGTAAGATGCAGACCTCAAAACCTCTCACTGACTTGTTAGGAGCTTAAAGGGATTGCGCAGCAGGTACATATTGATGACCCCCACCGATCAGATATTGATGACCTCTCCTTAGGATAGGTCATCAATAAGTACTGCCTATATAACCAATAAAGGTGTTTGGAGCAGGTCAACATATTGATGAGTCCCCACCGATCAGATATTGATTGACAAACCTATCCTTAGCCAATAGGGGATCAGGCATCAATATAGTACTTTCCAGCCCCTTTGAATAGTGCCTAATCCATAAGGAGATATGATCTCTGTACAGCAGCAGTCGCAGTGGGTACATATGATGACCCCCATCGATCAGATATTGATGACTTATCCTTAGGATAGGTGATCAGTAAATACTGGCTGCATAACCAATTAAAGGGGTTGACCCATAGATGCCATTTATTGCATATCCACAAGTCCTACAGTTCTCTGTTTGATTGAAACACTAGTGTGAACACAGCTCCATTCACTTCTAGACATAGCCAAGTGATTCTGGGTAGTCCCATAGACAGTTAATAGAGAGTACAATGGAGCCGTGATCATATGAAGACTGACCGTGTCATAGATCACCATGACGCAGTCAGTTCGGGTCAAGGGAGCCATGGTTGGTTCAGGAGATGCAGCCGACACATGGACCATGTTCCCCGGAGCAAGCCCACTTGGGTGCATCCACCCTAAATGTATCTGGAAGACAGATGCATTTACAAGAAACCCTCAACTGTAACAAAATATCAGGTCTGCACAGATTTTCAGCCGCTTAAGGGCTCATGCACACAGCCACATGTATTTTGTGATCCGCAAAAATAACGTATGACCTCTGTATTGCATCCGTTGTTTTGTGGATCAGTTGTAACAATGCCTGTCCTTGTCCGAAGCGGACGTACGGAAACGGAATGCACACAGTCATTTCCATTTTAGACCCATTGAAGTGAATGGTTCCACAGTTCCACATATGGACCTGTAAATAAATGGAAACGGGGGTGGGGGGTGGAATACGTTTGTGTGCATGAGCCCTGACTGCAAGGAAAGATGTGTAAAATTCATCAGTAAGTTATAGGATTTGTCATGGAACTGTCCTTGTGCCCTTGTGCGCCAGTAAGTGTGACTGCAGCTCTCTGCGTTCCTAAGACCTCCTCCTCATGACATCACCTCGCTCTACTGTGATGTCATCATTTAGCTTGGCTTTTATAAGGGGTTTCTGTTGATGTACATTTATGACTAGACAGCAGACCCTCAGTTGTCCAGCGCTAGTGTCTGCTTTATTGTAGTCTTGTAGGTTTGACTTTTCTGCTGTCTTCAGTAGTCCAGAAATCCCATTCCCAGTAATCCATAATGTGCAGGAATAGTAGCATGGTGCTGATTCTGGAAAGAAGCAGCCATGTTTTACTAGTCCCTTGCAACCCCCTTAAAGAAGAACTCCCGCAAAAATTTTTATTCCATGTCCTGCTAGAATGTACATGATGTAATCTGTAGTGAATGTCATTTTCTTACCAGTAGCTGAATTTTTGAGTTATATTATCCTGAAGTTTCTTATCTGTGTCATGTGACTAGGAATTAGACCCATCAACTCACACAGCATCTTATGTGTGGACAGGAAGTCTAATTCTCTATGCATTCCTATGGGAGCCTCACTTTCAGTCTCATAGGAATGTATAGAGCAGTGACTGGCTTCCTGTCCTGGGTCAGTTGGAGGTCAGGGAGTTGGTCACATGACCCGGCTACAATAAGAAGAGAGTAGAAACTCTCAGTTACAGCCTCTGATAAAGAAAATGACATTCACTACAGATTATATCATGCACCTTTCTAACAGGTCATAAAAGAATGAAAAATTTTTGCGGGAGTTCTTCTTACATCATCATCATTATTCAGTGATTGAGGTCCGGGTCATAATTTTTTTGGGCTTCATGTGCGTTTTTTCAGGCTGAATGTCTTGTAGTGGAAGGTAATCTTCTTTTCTTTGCTTCTATGTCTGGGATATTTGATAATCCAGCACCTATGAGGTCCCAGTGACAGATGACAAGGACTTGTATGAAGGCGTTCTTGAGGAGCTTTGTGATATGTGATCAGTGTTTTAATTTTTGGACATCTCTCATTCAGGAAGGAAGAGTTTGTGGACCTGTATAAGGAGTTTGAGCCGAGCCTGGTGAACAGCACGGTGTACATAATGTCCATGGCCATGCAGATGGCCACATTTGCCATCAATTATAAGGTATGTGAGATCGGCACCTGCCCGGAAGTCCTGATAGATGGGACCCCTCTCAGTGACGTCTATACAACAAGCCCTCTATGTGTTGTAGATGACCAATGAACGAGTATATTATTCATTTATTTAGTTCCCCCCATACTTCATATCAGAGATACTTGGGCCATGTATAATGAATAGGACTTTGTCATAATGTAGTCACATGGTGACAAATCTGCATATGTGCTCGCTAAAGCCTCACTGTGCAACACTTGTAGGCCAGAGCATTGTGCATGCTGGATTTCAACCCTTCTTTTAGATGCCACTATACCCTTGAGATGGTCACGTGTGTCCAGCAGCTTTGGCTGACATTGATCTAACACGTATGGCCACCATTCATGTCCATGCCTGGCTCTGGACTCTCCAATCCCAAAGAACCTGCTGCCTCTTAGCAGGAAGCAATTTTGAGATGGTAAATGCCTCCATCTGCTGGCACGTAGAGGGAATACACCAGAAGTAGCTGGCAGGGCGAGGGTTCACACAACGAGTGTTCTCCTACCAGTTTCTGTGTGTAAAAATCACTGAATAAACTCATTTTTTTTTTTTTTTTAGGGTCATCCTTTCATGGAAAGCCTAAGAGAAAACAAGCCGTTGCTGTGGAGCATTGTGCTGTCCGGGTTGGCTATTGTCTGCCTCCTGTCCGGTACATCTCCGGAGTTCAATGATCAGTTTGGCCTGGTGGACATCCCCATGGAGGTAACCACCTGCAATGTGATTTGCTGTCTGTGTCGTACATAGTTATTCATAATGCGGCTATGCTATGCCGATGGAACAATCCTTACCAGAGCCTATATTATATTCTGCTGTCTGTGACTGGGATCTTCATCCAGTAACTTCTACTGCTGCTGTCCTGAAGTGACTATAGCTAATATTGGTTACACCCCAGATATTAGTGACACTCACTTTGGATGTGGCTGTGCAAACCCGGCGTGATGTTGGTCATTATTCTGTTTTTCCGCCTATTATCAGATCAAGCAATCAGTCAGATCAGACCCCCAATCAGCATATCTTCAGCAATATCAGCAATCTTTACCTCAAAGCAACCTCAGATCAGACCCCAATCTTCAGCATTCAGATCAGAATCTTCAGACCTCAGATCAGACCCCAATCTTCATACCTCAGATCAGACCCCAATCTTCATCAGAGACCTCAGATCAGACCCAATCTTATTCAGATCAGACCCAATCTTCAGCATACCTCAGATCAGACCCCCAATCTTCATGAGACCTCAGATCAGACCCCCAATCTTCAGAACCTCAGATCAGACCCCCAATCTTCATACCTCAGATCAGACCCCCAATCTTCAGACCTCAGATCAGATCTTCCCCCAATCTTCAGACCTCAGATCAGACCCCCCCAGATCAGATATCTTCATGAGACCTCAGCCCAATCTTCAGACCCCCCATCTTCATGAGACCTCAGATCAGACCCCAATCAGATCAGACCTCAGATCAGACCCCCCTCAGATCAGATTTCAGACCTCAGATCAGACCCCCTCTTCAGACCTCAGATCAGACCCCCAATCTTTCAGCAGTCAGACCTCAGATCAGACCCCCCCCCCTAATCGTCAGCGTACCCAGATCAGATCAGCAACCTCAGATCATCGTCAGCGTACCTCAGCCCCCCAATCGTCAGCGTACAGATCAGACCCCCCCAGCGTACCTCAGATCAGCCCCCAATCGTCAGCGATACCTCAGATCAGACCCCCTCAATCGTCAGACCCCCCCCCCAATCGTCAGCGTACTCGTCAGATCAGATCAGACCCCCCAATCAGATCAGACCCCCAATCGTCAGCAGATACCTCTCAGCAATCAGCGACCCCCCCCCCCAATCTCAATCGTCAGCGTACCAGATCAGACCCCCAATCGTCAGCGTACCTCAGATCCCCCCCAGATCTCGTCAGCGTACCTCAGATCAGACCCCCCCCCCCAATCGTCAGCGTACCTCATATCAGCGTACCTCAGATCAGATCGTCAGCGTACCTCAGATCAATCGTCAGCGTACCCAGATCGACCCCCCTCGTCAGCGTACCTCAGATCAGACCCCCAATCGTCATCTCAGATCAGCAGCGTACTCGTCGTACCTCAGATCAGATCAGCGTACCTCAATCAACCCCTTCATGATCAGACCCCCTCAGATCAGACCCCCCCCCCCCATCAGATCTGTGTGTGCACTGATAGTACAGAGGTCACATGGCTTGGGTAAAATGAATGAGAAGTGCACCACCCAAGCGAGGCCACCGCTCCACTCACTTTTATCGGGCTCCCATAGAAATAAATGGAGGGCAGCCGCAAATGCACGGTGCGCCCTCCATTACTTTGTGGACTCCGATCTAAGTATAGGTGCAGGTCTCAGAGGTAGGACTCGCACCTTATAGACATTGGGGGTATAACCTAGCGATATGCCCCAAATGTCCAAGATGGGACAAGCCCTTTAGGGTAAACCCATTAGATGATTTCTGCTGCTCTTTCTGATGTGCCAGAGCGAGAGAAGCCAAGCTCTGTGATATCCAGGTTTACAGTGTATGGAGCAAGCTTTCTGGGTAAAAAGCAGAGTAAATCCTGACAGGACTCCTTCGAGGTTCAGTAAGAGTCCTGGTAACCCTGCACACACAGTGTGGTCAGCACCTCTCCTTGTATCAGTGTGTGTATACAGAAGGCCTGGGTGGTCTTGGAGATTTAGGGGCCATGCAAGGAGGGGTTGCTTGCCACTGTCAGTGGATCTGCACTTATATGCAGGGAGTGTGGCCAAGAGGGGCCATATTGGTGGCCATGGTTTTAGGGTGCCTGATTGTGAACTCAGTGCTGATGTGAGCACGTCAGTGGGACCTCTGTGGGGACTTGCAGGGGGTGCAGGGCTTGGTATTCAGATGGCATGATCTTCTGTTTTGCCGCTGGGCTTGTGCTTCTCTCAATATCTTCCTTTACTTTGTAGGAATGTAGATCTTATAGGCTTTTTTTTTATTATTTCTTGCAGTTCAAGCTGGTTATTGCCGCAGTTCTGGCTGTGGATTTCTGCCTGGCCGGGTTGGTGGACCGAATCCTCCAGTATTTCTTGGGGAGCTGTAAACTCAAAGTGCCTTCATGAACTCAGACAGCAAGGAGTTAACACTGCACACAACATGGCTCCATCTCTAGGTCAGTCTTCATTTCCCAAAGCACCGACGGCCCCTCGACAAGAGGAATTTCTGGATAATTGTGTTCTGTGACAAGATGAAGAAAACTCAACACTTGAAGACGTCACCACATGCTCGGGACATGACAAACTGATCTTTTTTTTTTTTTTTTTTTTCTACTCAAAATCGCTTTTGGAAAGCGCAAACGATTTGTAAAATAAATATCGTTGATGAATTTTACCAGGTTTCTCTTTTGGATCAATCACTCATGCTGCTGAATTTCCATTCTCCACCTTAAATGCTGAATTTAATACATAGGGGAAGCCGGTGGCTGGACACTGGTGGGGTCTCTTTATAGGGTATTTATTATACATAGTATTTCTCTTCTCGGCAAACTAAGACTTCTCATACAACCACTCAAATTAGGTGCTGAGCCCATGGCAGATACCGCTGACCAACTGCAGCAATGGCTAGGATCGGAGATGATTCTGATCATGGCATCTAAGGGATTTGACAGAGGCATTGTCAACTCAATTGCCCACAAACCCCATACTAGAACTAAAACAATTTAAAAAATGTTTAAAATAAAAAAATATATATTTTTTCCCATTAAAGTGGCATTCCATATTGATGAACTATCCTCAGAATGAAATTTTGAGTGAGTGGGATCTTCTGTACCAACACATCCCTACCTCCACTGCACCTTATACTGTGGGGGAAAAAGTATTTAGTCAGCCACCAATTGTGCAAGTTCTCCCACTTAAAAAGATGAGGTCGGCCTGTAATTGACATCATAGGTAGACCTCAACTATGAGAGACAAAATGAGAAAATCCAGAAAATCACATTGTCTGATTTGTAAAGAATTTATTTGCTAATTATGGTGGAAAATAAGTATTTGGTCAATAAGAAAAGTTCATCTCAATACTTTGTTATATATCCTTTGTTGGCAATGACAGAGATCAAACATTTTCTGTAAGTCTTCACAAGGTTGGCACACACTGTTGCTGGTATGTTGGCCCATTCCTCCATGTAGATCTCCTCTAGAGCGGTGATGTTTTGGGGCTGTCGCTGGGCAACACGGACTTTCAACTCCCTCCAAAGGTTTTCTATGTGGTTGAGATCTGGAGACTGGCTAGGCCACTCCAGGACCTTGAAATGCTTCTTACGAAGCCACTCCTTCGTTTCCCTGGCGGTGTGCTTGGGTTCATTGTCATGCAGCCACGTTTCATCTTCAATGCCCTGATGATTGCTGATGGCACGATACATGGCCCCATTCATTCTTTCATGTACACGGATCAGTCGTCCTGGACCCTTTGCAGAGACACAGCCCCAAAGCATGATGTTGCCACCCCCATGCTTCACAGTAGGTATGGTGTTCTTTGGATGCAACTCAGCATTCACTCTCCTCCAAACACGAGTTGTGTTTCTACCAAACAGTTTTACTTTGGTTTCATCTGACCATATGACATTCTCCCAATACTCTTCTGGAACATCCAGGTGCTCTCTAGCGAACTTCAGACAGGCCCGGATATGTACTGGCTTAAGCAGGGGGACACGTCTGGCACTGCAGGATCTGACTCCCTGGCGGCGTAGTGTTACTGACGGTAGCCTTTGTTATGTTGGTCCCAGCTTTCTGCAGGTCATTCACTAGGTCCCCCCGTGTGGTTCTGGGATTTTTGCTCACAGTTCTTGTGATCATTTTGACCCCACGGGGTGAGATGTTGCGTGGAGCCCCTGATCGAGGGAGATTATCAGTGGTCTTGTATGTCTTCCATTTTCTAATTATTGCTCCCACAGTTGATTTCTTCACACCAAGCTGCTTGCCTATTGCAGATTCAGTCTTCCCAGCCTGGTGCAGGTCTATAATTTTGTTTCTGGTGTCCTTCGACAGCTCTTTGGTCTTCACCATAGTGGAGTTTGGAGTGTGACTGTTTGAGGTTGTGGACAGGTGTCTTTTATACTGATAACAAGTTCAAACAGGAGCCATTACTACTACAGGTAATGAGTGGAGGACAGAGGAGCCTCTTAAAGAAGAAGTTACAGGTCTATGAGAGCCAGACATCTTACTTGTTTGTAGGTGACCAAATACTTATTTTCCACCATAATTTGCAAATAAATTCTTTAAAAATCAGGCAATGTGATTTTCTGGATTTGTTTTCTCATTTTGTCTCTCATAGTTGAGGTCTACCTATGATGTCAATTACAGGCCTCTCATCTTTTTAAGTGGGAGAACTTGCACAATTGGTGGCTGACTACTTTCTTCCCCCACTGTATCAGGGATGCTCAACCTGCGGCCCTCCAGCTGTTGCAAAACTACAACTCCCAGCATGACTGGACAATCTACAGCTATCAAACTACAGCAGGGCATGGTGGGAGTTATAGTATTACAACAGCTGGAAGGCTGCAAGTTGAGCATCCCTGCCTCATATATTATAAGGAGTACACATCCTAATATTAACAATTTCCATAGGCTAGGTCATCAATATCAGATCAGTGGGGGTCTGACTCCCCGCACCCCCACAGATCAGCTGTTTGAGGAGGCTATGCTGCTCCTGTATTGAAGCTCAGTCCCATTCTCTTCAATGGGACTGAACTGAACCCAAGCCATGTGACCAATGAACTGTCATCACAGGCCTAGAAAGAGGATACGGCACTCAGCAGAGCACCGTGGTCTCTTCAAACATCTGATTGTTGGGGGTGCTGCTAGATCCCCACCAATCAGATATTGATGAACTATCCTGAGGATAGGCCCTTAATATCAAAATCTTGGAAAACCCCTTTAAAAATGTATATATTTAGTATTACTTCATTCATAACATGTATAATAAGTAGGCTTGAGCGAATCAACCTTCACATTATACATCCGAAGTTGATTCGTTCAAATACCTCGATTTTTAATGCCGTTTCTGTACAGCATGAAAATTTATTGGCTCCGTGTGGAGCCAAAGTTCGTCTTGGCCGAAGTCACACAAAACTTCATTGAATCAGTTCTGTATTCCTATCTGAGTATTTAACAAGTATTTAAAATAGGAATCTGAAGTGGCTTTGGTACTCAGGTACCAGCCAGTCTCTAAGCCCACTTTGGATTGCTGTTTTTAATAGCTTTTAAATACGCTGATGTGAATACAGTAGGAATTCACAGAAGTCTTGCATGACTTCGGCTGAGACGAACTTCGGCTCCACGGAGCCAATAAATTTTAATGTATTGCAAAATCTAAGTATCTCAACGAATCAACTTTGGATCTACGATCTGACGGTCAATTCGCTCAAGCCTAATAACTTGTTTTAAAATGTTTGTATCATGCTGTGAATACCATAAAATAAAATGCAATAATCCCTCCAGTCACTGGCCGCCATGGTGATCTGACTTTACCGTGGGGGGATTGATGAGAGAGAAGTAACCCATCCTGGCCCTTATTGTAATTAATTAATTTCCACGGACAACAGAAGTTTACTATTGATGTATCAGATGGGTGGGAGTCTGGCTCTCACGACGACCCCCGCTGCTGTGTGGTGGAATCTTGCCTCGGAACACCATTGCGCCATACACGTGGTAGTGGCCGTGCCTGGTTACTACAACGCTGCTCCCATTCACTTGTTCCTGGTATAGCAGTTCCATTCATGTGGGAATCTTCAGTCCTGTTCCTTACAGTGTAGAGCTGATCAAGGTCTTATAAGGATCTGAGCTATAACCAGATTAAGGCTAGGGGTACACGGCGACAGTGGTCGTGGCCAAGGTCGCTAAGTAGCGGAGATCCCATAGAATGAATGGGCTCGCAGTCGCAAGAAATCTAACAGGGCTGGACTTTTTTTGCGACTGTGGCCGGGATCCCCCATTCAGATTCTAGGGGATCCCAGTGTCGCCCTAGCCTAATTCATGATCTGTCACGACTCCCGCAGCTCATGTGTTAGCGCTGCTTACTGGATTGTGTACACAGCGCATATTGATTGCCATTTTCAGTATCTATTCAATGCACTGTTGTTCCCTTTTTCAGAGCAGACCTTTGTTAGCTTTATCAGAGTTTCTGATGAGCCCCAGATAATGAAGTTTGTTTTATATGCAAATGAGGCTCAAATTAGTTCAGTAAAAAGGACAATTAGCACTGAATGTTATGTTGATGGCCATTTACAAACTAATAACGTCACTAATATAGGTTTTTTTTGTCATCATGGGGGCAGGTTAGGCCTTTCAAACTAGCGTTTTAAACTAGTTCCGCTAGCACCGTTTTGTCCCCATTCATTGTCAATGGGGACAAAACTGAACTGAAGACAACGGTATGCTCCTAGAAGCATTCCGTTCCGTCTTCAGACCGGAGAACAAACCGCAGCATGCTGCGGTTTTTCTCTCTGGTCCAGGCATCCGCACCAAGACGGATCCGTCATGACCCCCAATGAAAGTCAATGGGGACGGATCCGTTTGGTGTGACACAATGGTAAACGGATCCATCCTCCATTGACTTTTAATGGAGTTCATGACGGATCCGTCACCTGCACACACATACACATACAGACATAGACATAAACATAAACAGACATATACACATAACATATACACATACATACTTACATGCTCCCGGCAGGTCTCCAGAGCACAGGAGGAACAAGACGGCGCGCACAGATGACGATTCCACCAGGCGCCCAGCAGAGGGCGCTGTGTGGGGAATCGTCATCTGTGCGCGCCGTCCTACTCCTCTCTATGGTGACCTGCCGGGTATGTATGTGTATTTAGTGTGTATTTGTCTGTGTGTATGTATGTACTGTGTGACGTGTGGGGCCGGGAGCGCAGTTCTGGCTCCACACATGTCCCTGCGGCAGTCCGTATCCGGCAGCACCCTTCACCTGCCGGATCCAGGCTGCCAGTAGTGTGAAAGTAGCCTTAGGCCCATCGCGGTTCCCAATGCTATCTTTTTACACAATGACTAGACACAAGCTTGTAAAGTGAACACAGGCTCTGTCATGAAGTTGTTACCACTGACACAGCCTGAAATCTGCATTTTGCATGATGTTTAATAAACTCATTATAGAGGACATGTTACATATACAGAAGAGAATAGTAAGTAAGAAATAATGCAATACCTAGTGCTGCCAACAGAGGTCAGGCATTCTGTTCAATGCAAAAGTGTCATCTGCAAGTGTGGGAAATAAAACCAGTTGGAATAGAAATGTGTTCTTTACTAGTAAAAGCACCTTTTTTTTATGCAGCCCAATCTCTCCCCACATAAAAAAACTTATCATTGCTGTAATCCTATTCCCTGTATCA
>ONZH01014880.1:0-36021 GCA_900303285.1 Rhinella marina | reverse complement strand
ATGTCATTAAATATTTTGTATATCTACTAGAACTGACTCAATTATTCAGTGAAATGTATTTTTATGGAGCTATTTTTTTTCTTATTTCTTAGACCTGCTCACTGAGAAGGCCGCACATGCTCAGTTTAAATCTTCAACTGCCTCCTGTCCTGAGCTGTGATAGGGAGAGATGGACAGGAGTCTTGACATGCAGCAGAATAGACAATAGTCACACTACCCTTGAGTAACCAGCTTGATGTAGCAGAGTAATTGGGGCAGATCTCTGGATCTATGTGAGGTGCAGGGCTGTTTCTCGCTTTGTTAAAAAGAGATTGCCAATGTACTATAATATTATGTGATGTATGTCACCTTTTTCTTAAATATTTTTGGTGTAACTCAAGTTTCTACTTCTTTCACTACCTTGATTTTAAAATTATTGTGATATGTCGGCTTCACTAACCACTTGGAGAACATAATGTGTACACAGTCTAGTTATCATAACATGTTGGGTGACATGATCCTAGTGCTTGAGAATATTTCACTTATGTGAATTATGGTTTTGTACTTACTAGACACCCATACGGCGTGGTCCTCCCAGGGTCCTGGGGAAAACTCTGCCTCCCTGACGTTTGGAGCTACAAAAGATAAAGCATAAATTTCGATTCTATTTTGAAGACAGAAGTTCCACCAATTACACTTTTGATTTTAGCGGACGCCGAGGTGACTAAGTGAAGGCGTCTATGACTGACGAGCGGTGGTGCATTAAAGGGTTAATGAACTCAGCCTGCAGTAAGGGGAAAAAATGGTTCTGCCCGCGGGGGTGTTTCTCTTGTGGACACTGTTTCTAATTACCAGCAAGAGGGTTTTTCTTTTAACCCACACCCCTGTGTCCTGGTTGGCTGAGGTGGTGGTAGCGGCTAAGGGGTTAAAAGGATGGCCCTGATAGGGGGACGGCCTCTTTCTCCAGCATCTTCACTGAAAGCTTCCCACCCTCCCTTCCTCATTATTTCATCTTTTTCTTTACTTTTTCTGATTCATTTCTGGTTTGTTTCAGTGTTTTACATTGCAAGTCACAACAGAGGTCGGTTGACGATTTCAGACGGAGAAGAAGGCAGACTTGCCCACAGAACGCTGTTGGGCATAGGACTTCAATACTCCGGGTTATGGTGTTTATGGTCAACAAGTTGAAGTTTTGGATAAGATAAGAAAATAAAGCTGTGACCGACCATTACCCAACTTAACCCCTTAGTGACCACCCATACGCCTTTTTACGGCGGTCACTAAGGGGCCTTAGGCTGGGCCGCCGCTTTTTCACGGCGGCCCAGTCTAAGCGCTGCACGGGTCTCCCGTGCAGCGGGGAGCACGGGCCCGGCTCTCACATGAAAGCCGCGGCCCTGCTCCAGGGTTGCCAACCTCCCTTTCAAATTTTTCTGGACAACTGAACCAAAATTTACGGACGGCCCAAAATTTTTACGGACATAATAAACCACACCCCTTTTAGAGGACACGCCCCCTTTCACGCCCCAGAATAAAGAGGATTGTTCAGTATTTGAAAATAAAATATGGCATATGGAAAATAAATCAGTTTTCAGCTGTTACATCCCTGCCATTCTAGTCTGAGTGCTTTGTTTATATGGCTGCAGTGATGATGCCTCTGACACACTGGACTTTCTGGCATCATTGCTGCTGCCATGTAAACAAAGACTGACAGGGATGTAACGGGCAAGTGTGCACATCTGTCACAGTGCTGGTGATGTGCACACTGATGTACAGGTGTATGGTATGTGACCGCTGCAGCCAGTTCTCAGCATTAGATCACTGACTGGCTGCAGCAGTAACATACCATATACCGGCAAGTCCTTGCTGAAGAAATAGGTGACACGTATTTGGATGGACATTACATTCACCAATACCAAACGTACAAGATGATACAGCACCACATACCTCTTAAATCCAGTGACGTCTTCCTGATGTAGATGTTCTCTTTTCTCATCTTCTCTATTTGGCCCACACCGCCATGATGAGTTCTTTCAGCCACATCTTCTCTCTGCAGAGTTTGCCACAAAGACACCTTAGATTACCCACTTTTCTGTTATCCTGCTGCTGCCCAAAATACTGTGCCCACTTTTCTCCCCAAATACTATACTGTAGATATAACAGTGCCATATAGGTAGGACCCCATATAGTTACAGTGCTCCCCAAAGTCCCACTGATACTAATAATTCTCTCCCAGAGTGCCCTCATTAGTAATAGTGCCCCAATAGTGATAATGCTCCACAAGTAGCCCTTTTAGCACTAGTGCCCTCCATATTGTACTAATAATAGTAACACCCGCAATAGTACCACTGGAAGTAGTAATAATTCCCCATAATAGAAATCATTTTTCCCCATAGTGCCTCCAGTAGTGCTACCAGAAATAATAAGGAACCTCTGTAATGGTCCCAGTAATTATAATACCTCTTATAGTGCCCCCAGTAGCTTAAACGGTCCACTCTAGTGCCCCCAGGAGCTTAAATGGTTCCCTCTAGTGCCTCCAGTAGTTTAGGTAGCCTCTTATAGTACCCCCAGTAGTTTAGATAGATCCATGTAGTGCCCCAGTAGTTTAGATAGTCCCCTGTAGATCAGATAATCCTTGTAGTGCCACGGTAGTTTAGACAGCGCCCTGTAATTCATTTAGCCTCCATAGTGCCTCCAGAAGTTAAATAGCCCACTTTACTTCAGATAGTGCCCTAAGTAGTGTCCCATCAGACCTCAGGTCAGCGTCTTGTGCCCCCATCAGACCTCAGATCAACACAATGTGTCCCATCAGACCTCAGATCAGCGTCTTGTGCCCCATCAGACCTCAGATCAGCGTCTTCTGCCTCCATCAGACCTCAGGTCAGCGTCTTGTGCCCCCATCAGACCTCAGGTCAGCGTCTTGTGCCCCCATCAGACCTCAGGTCAGCGTCTTGTGCCCCCATCAGACCTCAGGTCAGCGTCTTGTGCCCCCATCAGACCTCAGGTCAGCGTCTTGTGCCTCCATCAGACCTCAGGTCAGCGTCTTGTGCCCCCATCAGACCTCAGATCATCACAATGTGCCCCCATCAGACCTCAGGTCATCACAATGTGCCCCCATCAGACCTCAGGTCAGCGTCTTGTGCCCCCATCAGACCTCAGGTCAGCGTCTTGTGCCCCCATCAGACCTCAAGTCAGCGTCTTGTGCCCCCATCAGACCTCAAGTCAGCGTCTTGTGCCCCCATCAGACCTCAGGTCAGCGTCTTGTGCCCCCATCAGACCTCAAGTCAGCGTCTTGTGCCCCATCAGACCTCAGATCAGCGTCATGTGCCCCATCAGACTTCAGATCAGCGTCTTGTGCCCCATCAGACCTCAGATCAGCGTCTTGTGCCCCATCAGACCTCAGATCAGGGTCTTGTGCCCCCCCCCAGACCAGCCCACCCAGCCACTTTTAAAAAAACATACTTTCCTGGCCCCAGCACTACAAATGTTCTCAACAGTGCCCCCCAGTAAAATATAGCCCACCATAGTGACCCAGTGGAAATAAAGCCCCCATAAGTAGTAATGTTGCTCCCCGCCCCCAACCCCCCCCCCCCCCCGATCCTTTCATTGCAGCAAAATACATTTCAGTTTCAGGCTGGGCTGGGGCAAGATGGGCAACACTTACTTACTGGACGACCGAGTTGCTGGGCTGGTGTCGCTGCGCCTGCCACTGAAGATGGCGCCGCCTCAGTCCTTATCTCGCCCTTGCGCTTCTGCTGCGTCCTCCTCTGCGACTGCTGGTGGCGGTGGAAAGAAGGAGGAGGAGGAGGAGACAGCTGAAGCACGGCAATCAAGGAGGTAGGCGGCGCCGGCAACCGCTGACCTGCGGAGAAGACTGTGCACGCCACTTTTAAAGGGGCGGGCCGCCGAGGTGAGTGAGGATTACAGGAAAAAAAAAAAAGCCTGCGGCTGAGTGGGCCATGAATACTGTAGTAGATTCACGGACAGGGTTTTTTTCTGCCGGATGCTATGGACGGCAGAAAAAAACACCCTGTTTTTACGGACTGTCCGTGAATCTACGGACGGTTGGCAACCCTGCCCTGCTCTAACAGCCAGGACCGGCAGGAGTGCCGATCCGGGCTGTTTAACACTTTACATGCCGTCGGCAATGGCGCCCGCCACATGTAAAGTGCTGACAGAGGGAGCGGTCTCCCTCTGTCTCCCATCGGCACCCTGCAAAAGCGATCGCAGGGTGCCGATGTGTGGGAAGGCTGGCAGGGGTCTGATCTAGGCCCCAGACCAGCCTTGAGTAGATTACCAGCAGACTGCGCCTCTCTGGCGCAGCCTGCTGGTCAAAGTATGAATAGCATTGCCATTAAAATGCAATGCACTATAGGGATAATGCATTGCATTTTAAAGGCAATCAAAGTACTGTTTGTTATAGTCCCTCTGTGGGACTATTAAGTGGTAAAAAAAGTAAAAAAAAACACATTTTTTCTATTAAAAAAATCCCATTAAAAAAATTACTCTTTTTTTTTCCATTCAAAATAAGCTTTTCAATGAAAAAAATTGCAAAAAAAAAATCTTCCCCATATGTTTGGTATTGCCATGTCCGTAACGACCCGTACTACATAAATATCACAAAAATTAGCCCCTACGGTAAACACAATTTTAAAAAAAATTAAAAAAAAAAAAGACAATTGCTAATTTATTCTTAGTTGCCACCAAAAAAACGTTATAACAAGCGATCAAAAAGTGTCATTTACTCAAAAAGGATACCAATGAAAAGTACAAGTTGTCCTGCAAAAATGAAGCCCTGACACAACTCCATAGAAAGAAAAATTAAAAAAAAAATTGTTCTTGGGAATCAGCAATGCAAAAACTTTTTTTTTCTTTTAAAAAAAGGATTTTATTGCAAAAAAGTAGTAAAACGCAAAAAAAACTATATGTATTTGGTATCATTGTAATCGTATTGATCCAGAGAATAAATATATGTTGTAATTTATACCGAAAAATGATCGCCGTAAAATTTATAATGTAAAAACGCAGTGGTGGTATTGCAATTTTTCCCATTTCCCTCCTAGAAAGAGTTAATCAAAGTTAATCAGAAAGTTATCTGTACCCCAAAATGGCACCATTAAAAACTACAACTTCTCCCATAAAAAAATAAGCCCTCATACATCTATATATATGGAAAAATGAAAAAGTTATAGCTCTTGGAACGCGACGATGAAAAAAGAAAAAAAAACGCTTGGTCACTAAGGCCAAAAACAGGCTGGTCACTAAGGGGTTAAGGAGTTGTGTGTTTTATTGGCCGGCTGCGAGGGTGGTTTGGTGGGGGGTTTAGAGAGGTCAGTCTCGGCAGTCTACCTACCTTCTACCTCGGGGGCTGTTGGAGTGGCAGGTGGGCTCCTCTGTGGCTGGGGTTCAGGCGGGGTAGAGGGCCCCTGTGGTGCAGCAGCTGTAAAAAATCATTAAATAATGGCATTTCATTCAACTCAAATGAACAGTTGTAATTGCTGATGTTGATACATGTGAATAGTTTGGTGCTGGATCCCATTCCTAAACACTAGTGCTCTTATATCACTGCTGCTGCACTCCCACATAGCCTGGATTAAAAAATAATTAAATATGTTTACACTTACTAGAAGTTGATGGTACTGTGGGGGCCGTCAGGCCTCGACGGTGACGTCGCTGACGTCGCTCTGCAACATAAATCCGTACACAATTGTTATGATGACCGTTTTTAATACTAACACTGTATACTACTATGAAGATATTATGGGTGAGAGGAGGGCGATATGATGTGGAGTGGGCATTTCAAGTTAAGGGATCATAGAATATCTGGGATGCATATTTGATGGAGGGGGCATTTCTTGGGAGGGTTGAATGAATGAATCAAAGATGTCTGTGTGTCACATTCTGCAGGTACAAACATAACAAATATAAATACAGCACATTCAATGCACTAGTATACCATAGCTCCCGTCCCAACCGTTCCGGATTAGGCTGGACTGTCAGGATTTTAGCGGCTGAGTCCGGGAATGGGTGGCTATGTCCCGTGGTCAGCTGTCTTTGCATCCATAAGAAGCAGAGACGGGTGACGGTAAGCAGGGAGCAGTCCCTTCACCTTCCCCGACGTCCAGTGTAATGTCTCCTTGTGGCTGCCCACATACAGTATAATGTCTTCTCCTTGTGGCCCCAAGTGTTTTTTTCTTCTAAATGGGTATTATTTAATACATTTCTTAATATCTTTATTGTGGGAATATTTTTGATATCGCCCACTCCAGACACATTAGATGCAGCATGAGCACATCTTTGAGTCTGTGTGTAGGAGGACGAAGCACTAACTATGAAGGGGCATATATCTAAGGGTACTTTCATACTAGCGCAAGAGATCCGGTGGGCTGCTACGGCCGGGAACAGCCCAACGGATCTCTCCGGATCCAGCATTTGCCTGACACAAAAAAGGAGAATGGCCAACCCCATCAACAATAATGGGTGACGGTGCTGAACCGGCCGCTATCCAGCAAGAAAGCCGGGAATTTGGCAAATACGGCAAATACCGCGGATCAGCCTGCCGGATCACCACCACATATGTGAAAGTAGCCTAAGGCAAATTACTGTGAAGGGGCACGTATCTGAGAATATCTTCACTTGTTTGAGTGGAGTTAGAGGCGTGGCCTAGCATGAAAGAAAATTTCTGCAGCGCACCACACACGCCCACGTTGTCCTTCTATACGGTTTTCATTATTGGCACTGGTATCAGGGTTGCCAACCAAATTTTTTTTTTTTTCTGGACAACTTTGGACAACTTATCCCAAAATCACGGACGGTCAACATTTTTAAAGGAAAAATTTGAAAACCATAATGAAGGATAAATATAAAGTAATAAAGGTCTATAGCTCAATATACTGATCAGAACTCATTACCACCATTTACTGTGAGCTGAAAAATGATGATAATTACCACCAAAATAATCTAGTATCACCAGCCTCTAAAAAATCACGGACCCCTATATTTTTTTCACGGACATAGGAAAAAAGTTGCCTATTTTTATGGACTGTCCAGAAATTTGTGGACAGTTGGCAACCCTGACTGGTATATATACAATACAGTACACTAATTTATTAACATGATTTTACTTTTTAAATATTTTGTTACTTACCCCTTCTTATCTCCTCCCGTATCTCCTTTAGCCACTCTGGGGTTTTTATTTTTAGATCCGACCATCGGCGTTGGATCTGGCCGGGGGTCCGCACAGTCCTACACCTATGTAGGAGGCCTCGGATCACCACCTCTATGACCTCCTTTTTGTGCACATGTTGATGGCGGTGTGGGCCATCATAGTTCTCCCGGTCCATGACACGGACCATGTATTTGAGCTCCTCTGAGCTAAAAGCAGCTGCTCTTCTTGCCATCGCTATGCCTCTACGTCGTGCGTGCGTACGTACGTACGAATAGTACGCTAAAGATTTGTACGCTAATGCGTACGTATTCCGTCAAGTAGCGTACTTTTAACTACGCTACACTGTATGTTCGTTACTGGAGTAGGAATGTTCGCAGACGCAGTGTATTTGTACGCTAATGCGTACATATTCAGTTAAGTAGCGTACCTTTGACAACGCTACACTGTATGTTCGTTACTTGAGTAGGAATGTTCGCATTAGCGTACGCATTAGTTTAAATTCTCAAATATGCGTATATTTTGCGTCGCCGTTGTTGAAGTCACTTTGATTTTTTCTACTTTTTTCATTGTAATAGCAACTGCAAGTAAACGAAACTATACCCTACCAGACTCCCATTATTGTTGCAGCAATTATTCAGCCGTTATAGCAAGGTTCGTTTTAGGTTCGGTTCGTACGAATCCGAACTTCAAGAAAATTCGCCAAACCGAACCGAACTTTTCAAAAGTTCGCTCATCCCTATTGAACACACTTTCAATTAAGTGATTAAGTTGGTCACATAAATTTCTGCCACCCACAGCATAGCTAAAGTATCCTCTTGGATACTTTGTTGTTGAGAGGACTGTCAAACTGTGGAGGTGGAAGAGTCTATGACATCATGTAAGGTGACTTGAAACAGCCGGGCAACTGAAGACTCATGTAGCTGTTAATGAGGGCCTACCATTCAGTTGAAAACTAGATGTTTCCATTAACAAACCATTTAACCAATTTAATGTTTTTATCAGAGAAGAGTGGAATTGCTGGTAATCATCATCTGACACCTAATGAACAAAAGAAGAGGCCCACTATCATGCTAGTTTTTAAAGTGTAACTGCCATTTTATTTTTAATTGTGTAATGTATAGGGGCAGTCATACTGACCATTTTTATAATATACCTTAATACCTTAATTACTGAAATCATACATTTCTATTAGAAAAATAGCTATAAAGTGGCCCATTTTAAGCCTTAGCAACGCTCCTTTGTCTTCTATTTACATAACAGTGGAGACTGACTGTGTTATGTAAATAGAACACAGAGGAGAGTTGCTAAGGCTCAAAATGGGCCACTTTAGAGCTTTTTTTCAGAAATATATGATTTCAGTGATTAAAGTATATTACAAAAATTGTCAGTATCACTGCTCCTATACATTACACAAATAAAACTAAAACGGCTGTTACACTTTAAGTGGGTGAAAACATCATGGCAGTCAGTAGGATGAAACAACTGGAAGGTCATTCAAAAAATGTGGAATTAGCAATGTCTTAGATGGCACTGAAGATTGTATTCTATATGAAGACAATGAAGAAAGTTACCAGATACCAGTGATTGTAAGCAATTTAACTTTATAAATTCTGAGAGTAGCCATAATAAGTTCTTGAGGTTCCCTGGCAACTAACAGAGTACCTGAGCTGGCACAGCTTGTGAAGCTTAGACAATAGTGATGATGGTTCTTAATGATGCTGTCGACTGCCGTTGACCTTTACATTGTTGAAATATTAGGACCCATTCACATGACTGTGTGAATGGGTCCGCATCTATTCCGCATTTTGCAGAATAGATACGGCCCCATTCACTTCAATGGGCGGCTCGCGATCTTGCCGAGTCGTGGCTCTGTCCCGCGGCTCGCAAGAAAATATACAAAATGTCCTATTCTTGTCCGCAACAGCGGACAAGAATAGGCATCTTCTATGGGGTTCCCGAGATGTGTGTTCCGCAAATTGCAGAACACAAACTGTTCGGCATACGTGGTATTGCGGATCCGCATTTTTGCGGACCCACAGCATCACGGCCGTCTGAACGGCCTCTTATTCTGTAATTTTATTAAATATTTTAACACACAATTTTTTCTTATTTTCCTCCATCTAAAACCTATGTGTTTCTTATGGTCCGATTTACCTTGTAAAAGACATAAAGATGACCAGCCTGGAGACAGAGAGATTCATTGCCAAAAAGAGTAAAAATAACCCTAAAATGTTCTTTAATTATATGAATGGTTTTAATGGTATATAAAAAGTTTAAACCTATAAGTGTCAGCCATTTAAATAGTAATGAGTGAGGAGTTTTAGAGAGTGATGAGAAAGCAAATTTATTAAATATTTTTTTCTCCACGGTATGAAGTGTAAGATGAAATGCAGAGTTTCAAAATAAACTTCCCATTAAATGTGGCCTTTCATGACCCAGAAAGAGATCAGAGGAGTCTTAAAAAGATTAAAATACTCAGATCACTGAGTCCAGGTGGCATACATATTCTTAATTAAGTAATGTAATAGAAAGATCCTTATTTCTAATATTTAAGAACTCTATAAATGACAGAGTCTGTTCTACAGGTTACTGGTCTCATCAGTTTCTATTAGGAGTTAATTTCAAGACTGGACTGGGGTGAGTCAATGCATGTTATAGATCTTGACTTCTCCAAAACATTTGACACTGTACCACATAAAAGGTTTGTATATAAAATGAGAATGCTTGGCCTGGGAGAAAATGTCTGTATGTGGGTAAGTAACTGGCTCAGTGATAGAAAACAGAGGGTGGTTATTAACAGTACACACTCAGATTGGGTCACTGTCACTAATGGGTTATCACAGGGGTCAGTATTGGGCCCTATTCTCTTCAATATATGTATTAATGATCTTGTAGAAGGCTTGCACAGTAAAATATCATTTTTTGCTGATTATATTAAACTGTGTAAAGTAATTAACACGGAAGAGGACAGTACACTGCTACAGATGGATCTGGATAGATTGGAGGCTTGTGTAGACAAATGGTAAATGAGGTTCAGAGGAGGGCAACTAAAGTAATAACTGGAATGGGTGGACTACGGTATCCAGAAAGATCATCAAAATTAGGGGTTTTAGTTTAGAAAAAAGAAGACTGAGGGGAGATCTAATAACCATGTATAAATATATTAAAGATCAATACAGAGACTTTTCCAATGATCTCTTTATACCCAGAATTATGACAAGAGGACATCTTCTACATCTAGATGAAAGAAGATCTCTATATATACATGTAGAAGAGGATTCTTTAAGATAAGAGCGATGAAACTATTGCCAGAGCAGGTTGTGATAGTAAACTTACTAAAAGGGGTTTAGATGTGTTTCTGGGGTGTAATAATATTAGGGGTTATAGTTACTAGACTTCTAGAGAAGGTTGGTTGATCCAGGGAGTTATTCTGATTGCCTGGAATTTTTTCCCCCTAAAATTAGGAAAATTCTGTCTTACTGTTTTTTGCAGGATAATAGGCTGAACTAGACATATGTCTTTTTTACTATGTTTCTAAGAAAAAACATTGAATGAAAAGATGTGTCCAAGGAAACATTGCTCATTCACATTAAAGAAAAAATACTATTGCAGATGCGCATATGTATAGAGTCTGCTCCACATTTATTAATGTTCCCAGATATCACCAACAATGTAAGTGAAAGGGGGTGTGGGTTAGCATTAGAAATGCACTAAAATAAAGATTCACAATGCTGTCACAAAGCAACCCTCCTGATAAGTGGAAAAACTAAGACTAGATTATCTATAGGTGAACCAGGTTTATCATTCAGCATCAGCCATTGTGATAAATCTAGCTTATTTCTAGGTTGTCTTGTTTCAGTTTAGGGGGTTACTATCTCTCCTTGGGGAGAGGCGTGAGGAGACTTACAGGCCATTCATGCTCCTCTGGAATTCTGGGAAGAAAAGGCATACAAATGAGCTCTTAACAATCTCAGCCTCTAATGCCACCAGATGTAAGGCAGCTATCCTGTAAGTCAATGTTCAGCTCTTTAAATAAGCCTTAAGACATGACTCAGATTATAAATAAGCTAGCACCTCATCTGCAGACAGCTTTTTCGGGGTGATTGCCCCTCATCATCAGTGCAGAGCAGAGAGTACTGGCTTAACTGGGTGAGAGGCCTGTCAGGGGGTTACTATCTCTCTTTGGTGGAGAGAGCGCCTTAATCGGCGTGAGGAAACTTATAGGCCATTCATGCTCCTCTGGAATTCTGGGAAGAAAAGGGATGCAAATGAGCTCTTAACAAGCTCAGCCTCTAATGCCACCAGATGTATGGCAGCTATCCTGTAAGTCAATGTTCAGCTCTTTAAATAAGCCTTGAGACATGACTCGGATATTAAATAAGTCAGCACCTCATCTGCAGACAGCTATAAGTCTCCTCACGCCAATTAAGGTGGCATGAAGACAAAGCGGCATGAAGGCTTTTTTCTGTGACAATTTTTATGCATTAGCACTAGAGATGGGTGAATCGTGTTATCTCTACATCGTTGGTCAATAAATCCCTCCATCTGCACAGCTCATAGGCTGCATTACTTGTGGTTTGTATACGTCTTTCCATCAGCCTCACCCCATTCATCTATTTTATGAACTGAGATGATGCAAAAGGAGGCCTATGGATGGCACATAATAGGGATATGTGAATTCTGTGACCGGTTACTGTCATCCAAATGATGATCCGGTTGAATCTGTACTTAATTATACTTCGAGACTAAAAAACATTTTTGTGGACCCAATTGTCCCCTAATTGTGGACCCCACATATGACCAGTCTCGTTGGTTTCCCATCCGGTATGCATGGTGCTGATCAGGACATGGAATGATGAGTGGGCTGGTGTCGTGTAGGTGATGATCCCACCAAGCGGTTGTCCTAGCAGCTTGATTTATCTGCATTGGCCATCTGCACCTTGCTGCTACAGTCCTCCCCTAGTGCACTATACTTTTTCTTTGTTTCCCATTTGGTTAACTGAGCCACTATGTTCCCTCCCCATGATGTCACTTCCAGGACTTTGGCTTGTGTTCCAACGACACTCCCACTGCTTCCCACACTTTGAGACTGCACATGCGCCTTGGAGTCTACTGCTTTGGCCTTCCATCTTTCTAGTAGAATGACGTCTATTCCGACCACATCCACAGTGCCCCCATGTGCCATCCAGTGCCCATATTGCCATCCATTGGCCAATGTGCCATCCACAGTGCCCCATTACCATCCACAGTGCCCCCATGTGCCATCCACTGTACCTCTGTGACATCCAGTGCCTCCCCATACGTCATTCACAGTGCCCTCATTGAGATCCACAGCATAGCTATAGCCATCTTTAGCCACCCATAATGTCATGTGCCATCTAGTGCCCCATGTGCCATCTGCAGTAACCTATGTGCCATCCAGTGCCTATATTGCCACCAGTAGTCAATGTGCCATCAACTGTGCCCCAGTGACATCCAGTGCCTCCCCATGTGCCATTCACAGTGCCCTCATTGAGATCCACAGCATAGCGATCACCCTCTGTGGCTTATATCGCGCTGTGCATAAGTCAGTACAGGCTTCACATATGTTGAAGCCTGTACACTGCAGAGACAGGCAGTCGGCGGTCCTGTGCATAAGCACTAACATTCAACCTAGTGCCCTTGTGTGGGGAGTGAAGACGCGGGGAGTGAAGCCTGCCAGCCAGAGCTTTCTCTTGCAGGGAACAGGGACATCAATTGTGACAAACCATCTCCTGCTGAAAAAAGGAAAAGAAGACAGGAAGAGGAGAAGATAGAGTTTTACCAGAAGACAAGAAAACCCGACAGGAGCGATCACATGACCAGGAGACAGATCTCAGAATGGGCTGCACTGTGGAAGATAAGTATCAGACCAATATTCTTCCCTCCAAAGGTTAGAATTATGCTGCAAAATGTAGGTTTGCCCGGAGAACCCCTTTAAATGGGGAATGCAATTCCCATGATACGTTATACAAGTCTGTTCAGCCCCACCGCAGAGTTTATCTGGGTTTGCTAAGACTGCTGGCAGCTCATGCAGTTACCCAGTCCCCGACGAATGCATATTTGCAAGGAACAAAACAGGAAGCTGCATTGCTTCTTTCTGATCTATAATACTGCACTGTGTAGAGAGCGATGGAGAAGACAGAGACAACAAAAACTGTCATTTTTTTATTTGTTAGTTTATGGGAGCTAGGCATGTATACCTGAGTTACTCTGTCACTGATTGTCAAAAGATCTGTATTTATCTTATAATTACAGTTTTCATTAATGTCCCTTTCCACTCGTCCCTTAAAAGGCTGTCGCTATGGCTCATCTAAGAAGACAGGAAGACAGAGGGGCGGTCCTTCACACTGCATGCCTGCATTAGGCTTCAGAGTGAGGAGGCGTGTCTCTCAGTAATCCAATCTGATTGGTTGGCAGGAAGCTGCTGGCTACAGCAAGTGTGTATGTGAAGTGAGGGAAGGCAGCTTTGGCCTCAGAGAACTGGCAGAGGAGCCATCTTGAGAAGATCCTCCTATTGTTGAGGTTAAAACAGCCGTAACTAAGGGAAAAACTCAAGGAAAACAGTGCTGTGTGAAGAAACTAAGATTGCTTCATCTATAATCTGCTCCAACAGCAGTAACATATGCTAAAATGGATTTTTTGATGAAAACAAGATAGTTACACTTGAAAGTCTATGGGTGATCGGCAAGTAGTTAATGTCTAGCCTTATAGGTCACCTGTCTGCAGTGTCCACGCAATTTAAAAGTTACAAATGTGTATTTTATAATCACCTAAAGATTTAAAAGATTTTCACCGTATTTGCAGTGTCTAGAAAATGTCTGTATACTAATAGTCAGCTATATATACATGCCTGCTTAGTTACTGGTAGTTACAATATCATTAATGTTAATGACTTCCTTCCTGGCTACTTCCCTTGTCCTTAAGGCACCTGCACTTTTATTGTGTGAAATTATTATATTTGCTGCAATTAGATCATGTTGAAGTGCAGGTGTGAGAAGTGGAAAAAACTTCATGTTTTGAGAACTCAAAGCGTAAAGTTTGTCTCCTCCAGGCCATTGTCACTCATTGTTTTTTTTTTGTTTCCTGTGACAACAAGAGCAACATTATGTTTATTTCTATGGTAACAAAAACTTCTAAAGCATAATCATGTATATATGGCAATGTGTCAGTATTACAAGACAAAGCATGGTGTTTAAAAGATATTACATTACTGTTTGGCAGAAATAACTTGTTCTGAAAAGCCTGTGTACTTCTCTTCCAAATAGAACTCAATGGTATCGCCAGGGTCTTCTGGGAATCAGTGGTAAAGGTTAATTGGTCTCATGTTTTTCAATCAGATTGCCAACAAGTGGACAGATAAACTTAAGCTTTTAGGTCTGATATCTACTTTATTGTCCTGGTGAGAATGCATGTATTTTTTTATCTAAAGCATAGACACATCCTTTCAAGAGACAATTACGTCCATGCTCAGTGTACTTCTATAGAATGCTGGGCTAAGAAGAAGCCTTCTTAGTTGGGAGAAAATGTAGTTTCCACAAGTTTCATTCTAGAATCTTGGAGCTATCACCAACAGGAATCTCAAAAAGTTATAAATCAAGGGCTAACAAAATTAAACTTAGTGGTCATGGTTTTTATAATCTTGGAACATATTTCTGTCACAACAGAGATCAGTTAAGTTCTTAATTCAGTAGTAAGTTCAGTAGCTTCCATGGAAATCCTCTCATGTGTGTTTGTGTATTTGTCTGACAAAGGGAAGTTAGCTTATAAGCTACCCTGAGGCAAGGAGTGATAAACTGAATACATTAACCAGTATTGAGGAATAAATATTGACACACAGGATAGGAATAGATACACACGGGAGGAGCCTGGACACTGATGGAGTAAGCTGCTGCTGTGAGTGAGCTCCATGCACAGCCCCTCACCCGCTAACTATATCCACCAAAAACAGCCTTCTAATGGGCGGCAGAAAAAAAGACAAAACAACCGACCCTCTAACTGACTCGGGAACTCCAAAAGCCAAGGAAAAGAGGGGGGATCTCGAAAGATTCTTCCAGAGAAAAGTGGATACGGACACACAGCAGAGCCCTAAAATGGCGCAGCGGACTAGATGCCAACAAGGAGCGGCGGCTGCATCAGATGAAGAGAACACGGCTGAAGGTGCCAAAGTAGAGGAGGACTCGGACGCCGGCCCGGTCTCTAGGAGTTTTATGAAGAAACTAGTTGCTCCTTTAATGCAAGAACTATTGGCAATAAAATCAGATGTTCTACAAATTGGGAACCGAGTGGAGAGTCTCGAGTCACGGCAGTCGGATATCGTAAGACACTCGGAAGCTTTAGCTCAACAGGTGGGAGATTATAGACACCATTTAAACAATGCTTTATTGGCCATAGAAGATCAGGAGAACCAAAGCAGACGAAAGAATGTCCGTCTGCGCGGTCTCCCAGAATCTTATACTGCAACATCATTGCTGAAATTGGCCCAGGATATTTTTATGTCGCTTGTAGGAGCTGAACGCGCAGAAATGATAAGGATTGAACGGATCCATCGGGCACTACGAGTGAAACCTACCCAGGGAGAACCCCCCAGAGATGTTATATGTGGCTTATTATCGTTTCAAGAGACTGTAGCGATTTTATCGGCCGCTCGAGGAAAAGATCCTTTGCAGATAGAAGGGGTTACCTACCAGATCTTTCAAGACGTAGCCCCATCTACCCTGGCTAAACGCCGATTGCTTAAACCGCTTGCAGATCACCTGCGGCCCCATGGCTTGCGTTTTCGCTGGTTGTTTCCCTTTGGAGTGGGAATTACTAAAGATGGCCAACAGGTGAATATCAGGTCGAAAGAGGACCTTGATCTGGCTTGGGATCAATTAGGTATACCTTCAGTAGCAGTGCCTGAATGGTTACCGATCGCTTCGATTGAATATCTCCCCGGACTCCCAGAACCAGAAGACTGGGCCTGTAAGCAGAAAACTAAGTCACCAAAAAAGAAGTAACTTTAACAGCCCGATGGCGATCGCTGACCGAGTTTTGATGGAGGGTCTGGTATCTGGGGACTGGAATGAGTATATATAAGAACTGCTGCACTACTAGTATTATTACTATTATTACTAACATGAGTATTATTATTATTATGATTGTTTTTGAGGGGCTGATATTAGATGGACTTATTGTGTGGTTTATTTCTTTGTTTGGTGGTGGGTGGTTTATATCTTGGAGTTTGTTCGCACCTCGGTTGTTTGATCGGTTGTTTCCGTCAGTTGCTGTTAGCCAGAGCCAGGCGGGCTCAAAAACACAAAACAATTGCAGAACTTTTCATTACAGCTAGTTTCTGTGGAGGTTTTGCTCCTGGTTTTGGCTCGCAGTGACTGGTGGAGATGACTGATCGGATGGCTGATGTGTGAACAAGCCCTTAGTTTGTCAAGATTATTGAACACAGTAGCGGGTGGGGCTGATGGCAGAGTCTGGGATCTAGGCCTTGATATCAGCTAGGCTTATGTTTATTTCCCTCCTAAAAGGGATGCAAATGTCCTTTTTAATGTATTTTCTTTATTTTCTCTTCTTATATTCTTTTCCTCTTTTTTTTTTTTTTTTTCTTTTTTATGGCACATGCTATATCTGTTGGCTATGGCAGCAGACTCCTTACAGTGGACTAAATGGACTCTCATTGGGTCTTATCTGTTTTCTAGCAATAGTCCTAATGGGGTTGGTTAGCTACTAGTGATGAGCGAGCAGAAGCGGCAATATTCGGGATTCGCACGAATATTGCCCGCTTCGGCTCGGCTCGGCATCCCGAGCCAGCGCAGACTCGTGATGATTCGTGCGTCACTGCCAGTTTGAAATGCCCGTTTTTTTCAGCCAATCAGCATCAAAGGGAAGCTTGTGGGAACGCCTGCTGTGATGTAACATCCCCTATACCTACCCAGCAGTGATTGGCTGGCAGTGACATGTGACCTAAATTTACATAAGGAAGGGACCTGCAGCATCAGCCTCATTGTGCTTTTGGGAAGGAGAAGAGACAGACAGAGACAGTGTTAGCTCGTGTAGTGTGTGCAGCAAGCAGTTAGGAGTTAAGAGTTAGGATAGGAAGCCTCAACAGTCTTTTTAAAGACTATTTATACTCTGAAAAACAGTATATAGTATATACTGTAAGCCTGTATTCTGTGTAGGAATAGGAAGCCACAATAGTCTTTTAAAAACCAATTGATTATCTGAAGAAAACTATACAGTATATGCTGTAAGCCTGCATTCTGTGCAGAGCTGTGCCTGGTACACCTTGTCCAGCCACATAGATCAAACTATACATATCTAAACAGATATATTCCTGTGCATGACTGTGCAGTGACTAGTGAATACATTTCATCAGCCTGCTATATACCTCAGAGTCTATAGATACCGTATTGATCTGTGGATTCCCGTTTTATTTGCGCAAACTGCGTACATCTTTTTTTGGATAGGTCTGAAAATAATCGTACCTGCATATCTATCTACATTGTCCGTTTGATTTCACTGATCCGTAATACACGGTGCAGTGACTAGTAAATACATTTCATCAGCCTGCTATATACCTCAGAGTCTATAGATACCATATTGATCTGTGGATTCCCGTTTTATTTGCGCAAACTGCGTACATCTTTTTTTGGATAGGTCTGAAAATAATCGTACCTGCATATCTATCTACATTGTCAGTGGAAGAGGTGGTCGTGGAGGGAGAGGTGGGAATCGTGGTGGTGCAGTGGTCAGCGGTGATGACCGTGGTGTGCGTGGTGACACAGTGCCGGCTGCTGTGGGTACAGTGGAAACACGTAAGGACCACAAGCTGTTGAGAGAGCCAGAGGGCTGCGACGAGGGAGAAGCCAGGGCCGAGTCACTACTTCCCCAAGTGCTCCTAGAGGTCACGCTCCAGCCCGTACTATGCGCCACTCCTTAGTTTGGGAGTACTTTAAGGATGATGAGGCCGATCCTCGTTTGGCGGTGTGCAAGCTGTGCCACACGTCAATGAGCAGGGGTTCAAAATGCAACAACCTGACCACTAGTAGCCTGCACAAACATTTGGAGAGAAAACACCCCACCAAATGGTTTGCACTTCTGTCAGCTGGTGACGTTGACACAGTTAGTCCAGCAACTGTGTCTCATCCAAGCCAGGACGTTGCAGCCTCCAGCCCCGAAAGGACCCCTCCAGCTCCATCTCCCTCCCTCTCTTCCACTCATGTGTCCCAGTGCGGCTTTCAACTGTCTCTACCGCAGACATTTGAATGCAATCGCAAGTACGCAGCCACCCACCCCCATGCGCAAGCTCTAAATGTGCACATCGCCAAGCTGATTAGTCTGGAAATGTTGCCGTACAGGCTTGTGGAGACAGAATCCTTCCGCAACCTTATGGAGGCGGCAGCCCCCCGTTACTCTGTCCCAAGCCGACACTATTTTGCCCGATGTGCCGTCCCCGCCCTGCACCGGCATGTGTCTGAGAACATCACCCACGCTCTCAAAAACGCGGTTTGTGGTAAAGTCCACATGACCACAGATACGTGGACGAGTACCGGTGGCCAGGGACATTACATCTCGCTCACAGCACATTGGGTCAATCTGGTGGAGGCTGGGGCAGAGACCGATCGTGGGGCTGCACATGTGCTACCCACACCACGAATTGCGGGACATAGTTCCGTCTGTGCGTCTCCGGCACATTATGCCTCCACCTCCTCCTCCACCTCCTCCTCCTCCAAAGTGGCAGTGATGCCCCAATCGTCAAGTCTCATTTCCTCGATGGCCAGCAGTTTCAGCACTGTGGTAGGGAAGCGGCAGCAGGCAGTCCTGAAACTGCTGAGCCTGGGGGATAAGAGGTACACGGCTGAAGAGCTCTTACAGGGCATCAGGGGGCAGACCAATGTGTGGCTGGCGCCGCTGAACCTTCAGGAGGAGGAGGAGGCTGAGGAGGAGGAAGAAACTCTTGGGCACCATGCATCAGGGGATGATTCCATGCTACCTGTTGAGCGGGTATGGGCTGAGGAGGATGAATTGGGGTCGGAGGAAGGGGGGGAGGAGGAGATGGAGAGTCCGTGAGGAAGTGAGGAGGCTGAAGGCTTGCATGTTGGCACAGTAGGGCACATGGCAGACTTTATGCTTGGCTGTCTTTGTCGTGATCCCTGGGTCAAGAGGATACTGTCCACCAATGACTATTGGGTGTACACCCTCCTTGACCCACGCTACAAGGACAACTTTGCCTAACTTATACCCATGGAGGAAAGGAGCACCCGAGTCACTTTCTACCACAAGGCCCTGGTTCAGAAACTGCTACAGGCCTTTCCAGACCAGTCAAGCAACAGGGGGTGGACTGCAGTGGCTGAAGTTGGAGAGGAGAGGAGGGGGAAAGTCAGTGTAGGCGCCAAGGGCAGGGGTACACTATTCCATGCTTTTGCCAAGTTTCTTAAACCCCAGCAAGACAGTATGACACAGCCACAGGGCAGGCAGAGCAGGGCGGAACAGTACCGCAAGATGGTGAGGGAGTATGTCGCGGACCAGACCAACGTCCTGACCGATAACTCCACGCCATATAATTACTGGCTGGCCAAGCTGGACAGGTGGCCAGAACTTGTGCAGTACGCTCTTGAGGTGCTTGCCTGCCCTGCTGCAAGTGTACTGTCTAAAAGGGTTTTTAGTGCCGCCGGGGGTATCATTACGGACAAACGGACGCGCCTGTCCACCGACAACGCCAACATCCTCACGTTCATCAAGATGAACAGGTCATGGATATCCCCCCAGTTCTCATCCCCACCTCAGGCTACCTCCTAAATTGCTTGCTTTCCTCCTCCTCCTCTTCATCTGAGTTGCATATGCAACAATTTTTCAGGAAAGTCATCCGGCTTCCTACTAACAATTTTTCAAGAAAGTCATCCGTCTTTCTACTAACAATTTTTCAGGAAAGTCATCCGGCTTTCTAAAAACAATTTTTCTGGAGTCATGCGGCTCTGTAACCAAATTTTTTATGAAAGGCCATGGGGTTCTATACACACAATGCTGACGGAAGCCCATCAGCCTTTCTAAACACAATTGAATCTGTCCCATCATGAGAAAGTCCCCCCAAGGAGTCCCCACTGTAAATTGCTTCCCATACAACTACCTCACCCCCCGACACCTGTGTCTCGCCATTGTCCACCACCTCCTCAGACAACACTGGTAAATCCCCACTGTCAGCACACGGAGACTGCAAAAGGTCTTGCGAATTGAGGCAGAGAATGTTCTGGGGTAGCACATCAGAGAAGGGGTGACTATGGGGTTCCAGGGAGTACGTGACCACATGCAATCTCCATCTAAAAAGTCATACTGAGGCTCAC
Organism: Rhinella marina; assembly: GCA_900303285.1. Classification (NCBI taxonomy): domain Eukaryota; kingdom Metazoa; phylum Chordata; class Amphibia; order Anura; family Bufonidae; genus Rhinella; species Rhinella marina. Next base: position 15,525 of record ONZH01014880.1, on the reverse strand, counting down.
CACCATGCTTTACACTGCAATCTTCTTACTGAGGCTCACCACCATGCTTTACACTGCAATCTTATTGAAAGACAGACAATCAGGGGTTCACCGCCAGGTTGTCAGGCAGCATTTTTAAGTGGGTCACCGTTACCGTGTCCCTGAAAATTGCCTTGGGGTCATCACCAGACTATTTTTATGAAAGGCCATGGGGTTCTATACACACAGTGCTGACGGAAGCCCATCAGCCTTTCTAAACACAATTGAATCTGTCCCATCATGAGAAAGTCCCCCCAAGGAGTCCCCACTGTAACTTGCTTCCCTTACAACTACCTCACCCCCCGACACCTGTGTCTCGCCATTCTCCACCACCTCCTCAGACAACACTGGTAAATCCCCACTGTCAGCACACGGAGACTGCAAAAGGTCTTGCGAATTGGGGCAGAGAATGTTCTGGGGTAGCACATCAGAGAAGGGGTGACTATGGGGTTCAAGGGAGTACGTGACCACATGCAATCTCCATCTAAAAAGTCATACTGAGGCTCACCACCATGCTTTACACTGCAATCTTATTACTGAGGCTCACCACCATGCTTTACACTGCAATCTTATTGAAAGACAGACAATCAGGGGTTCACCGCCAGGTTGTCAGGCAGCATTTTTAAGTGGGTCACCATTACCATGTCCCTGAAAATTGCCTTGGGGTCATCACCAGACTATTGGCCAGATTTAGAAAAAATGGTGCAGTTAGGGAGCCTCAGAGGCATCCCTACATGCTGCCCCTGGTGTTTCCTATGCATTTCCAAGGTGTTTCCATCATTTTCTGAGGTTTTCAGATGTTGGGGCAAACTTGACTGTGCAGAACCTTTGGCCCCTGCAAAAATATTCGGGTCTCCCAAAGACTTTAATGGGATTCGTGATTCGGCCCGAACCCACGAATCCCGCTAAAAATTCGGGCCGAATTCCGAATCTCCGAATCTTTTAGGATTCGCTCAACTCTATTAGCTACCAATTTTTTCTTTATGATATTTTGGTATGGGAGTAGGTATTGAAATTACTTCATTTAATGTTAAGGGTTTAAATACCCCGCAAAAAAGGAGACAGATTATCCGTTTACTTAGGCAGGGTGGAGCGGATTTAGTATTTCTGCAAGAGACGCACTTTAGGGATAGTAATATCCCTAAGATGCCAACTAACTTTTATGCACAGTGGTTTCATAGTACTCATCCCACTAAGTCAGTCTGTGGGGTGAGCATAGGGGTAAAAAGGGATTTACCATTCTCTTTATTGGCTAAATATTCAGACCCAGAGGGCAGATTCTTGTTGATCAAATCACAAATTGCTGACCAGATTTTTACTTTAGCTAATTTCTATGCACCAAATAAAGGTCAAATTATATGGTTATGCTCCGCTTTAGAACATCTAACTACGTTTAGAGAAGGAGTATGCGTTCTTTGTGGAGATTTTAATCTTGGCCTTGAACCGCTTCTTGATATCTCTACTCGCAATACCCCTATTTCTTTCTCTAAACTTAGTCGTTTGCGGAAGGCACTAAATAGATTACATTTGGTAGATGTTTGGAGGACTCTCCATCCGTCTGCCTTAGACTATACTTTCTATTCTCATCCTCATAAATCATATCACCATTTGGACTATATTTTTCTTAGTGACAAGAACCTGCCCTGGGTTAAATCCGCTCAGATTGGTAATATAACCGTTTCTGATCATGCCCCTGTAACTATCTCACTGGAGGTTGCATCTCTACCACAGAATTTTTTTTCATGGTCTATGAATGAGACGCTTTTGGGAGATCCATTATGTTTGCCCTCTCTCTCCTCTTCCCTCTCTCATTATTTTACTGAGAATATCTCCGCTGATATGTCCCCTGTCTCGATCTGGGAGGCTCATAAGTTAGTTATTAGAGGGGAATTTATCTCAATGGGGGCGGCGCGGCGAAGAGAGAGGGCTAAACATTTTAATTCCCTTATTTCTCAGATTTCAGTGTTGGAGAGGATACATAAGAGATCAGGGGCGGAGCAGCATCAGGCGGAGCTGCTGGATCTGCGTAACCAGTTGAAAAACCTTCTTAATGTCTAATCAGCTAAAGCATATCAAACCTCTAAATTTAAGTATTATATTCATGGAGATAAGTGCTCAAAGCTGACTTCCGCACTTGTACAAGCTCGCAAGGAAAGAGTTCATATATCCTCTATTAAAAGCTCAACTGGAGAGACTTTGACAGGTGCGGAAGCTATAGCTGCTGAATTCTCTAGATTCTATCAGGAATTGTATAATATTCGCCCGGAGACCACCTCTGATGCCATTGCTGCACATTCACACCTTATTTCTGTATTTTTAGATTCTCTTTCCTTACCTTGTCTTTCTTCTGTGCAACAGTTGTCTCTTCTTAGACCCATTTCGTTGGAAGAAGCAGACAGTGTTCTCTCTTCTACTCCTACTGGTAAGTCCCCTGGCCCTGACGGGTTCCCTATTTCTTATTTTAAGAAATTTAAATCCATTCTTCTTCCCCATTTTGTTTTTTATTGTAATGCTCTTTTATCAGGTTCCCCTCTTCCTCCCTCAGCTTTGGAAGCTTATATTTCTTTGATCCCGAAGGAGGGTAAAGATGCTGAACTATGTGGAAGCTATCGCCCTATTTCGTTATTAAATGTGGATGTGAAGTGATGGGCGAAGGTTCTGGCTACACGAATCTCTTGCCTCCTCCCATCACTTATCGGTCCAGAACAAGTAGGTTTTATTCCGACTCGAGAAGGTAAACATAATACGACCAGGGTGATAGCTTCCATGTTTTATGCCAAATCCTCTAAAAAGCCATTAGTCCTTCTCGGCACGGATGCCGAGAAGGCTTTTGATAGAATTAATTGGCGATATATGAAAGCAGTTCTGAATAAATTTGGATTTCCCCCTGTTTTTATTTCTGCTATTTTTTCTTTATATTCTGCTCTTCATATAAAAATTAGGATTAATGGCCAATTATCTCCATCATTTTACATCTCGAATGGAACCCGTCAGGGCTGTCCCCTATCCCCCTGTCTTTTTATTTTGATAATGGAAACTTTGGTACAACGGATTAGGCAAGAGGAGAAGATACAAGGTTTGAAGGTTAATTCCTTCGAACATAAAACAGCAGCTTTTGCTGACGATTTGCTTCTGCTCTTGACTAATCCTTGCCAGGCATTTCCCATTCTTTTAGATATTTTTCAAAAAATTTAGTGATATATCTGATTTCAAGATAAATTTCTTGAAATCTGAAGCTTTAAATGTATCAGCAACGTCGGCTACAATTAAATATTTGAAAGAACATTATCCTTTTAGTTGGCCCTCTTCTGGGATTACTTACTTAGGGGTGAGATTACCCCCTGATCCTGTAAATCTTTTTCAATGTATTCTTTTTCAAATGTTTTCTTCCCTTATTAGCTTCAGTTAAATCAAAACTTCTTGCACTAAGATTTCCGTTTATGTCCTGGATAGGCAGGAAGAATTATCTTAAATCGTATATTCTTCCGCGGTTTCTCTATCTACTGCAAGCTATTCCTATACCTTTACCTTCATCTTTTTTTCTGGCGGTGAAACGGCTATTCTCATCTTTTCTTTGGCAACAGAGGAGGACAAGGATTGCCTATGCCCAATTAATCAGGAGCAAAAGAGAAGGAGGCTTCGCTCTCCCTAGTGTACAAGGTTATTATAAAGCGGTTCATATAGCCAGGTGGCTTTCTTTTGTACGAGCTCAAGTAGATCCTTTTGCTCCACATATAGAATTAGAGTTATATGTATTGCCCTCACAGCTCAGGTCGGGTTTATGGAGTTTTCATTTACCTTAGACTGGAGTGATGAAGGTAGCTCCGATGATGTTTGCCACCCTTTCGGTGATTAAGGCTCTAGCCAACACCTGCCCTGATTTCTCTGTACCTTCTCCTCATATGCCAATATCTCATTTACCATTATTGAAAGGAAGAGGTTTGGTGTCTTTGCAATCCTTGTGGCAGGTTTGGCAATCTGTGCCGATCTCCGCTCTATATACAGGAGATGTGACATCATTTATAGAGGGCTCCCTCTCCCCCCGGTACCGTCAACCATCCATGGCATCATTGGTCGAGGATTTTAAAGGGCTTTGTGTAAGCTTTGTCCGGGAACACCCAACCCCCCGCCCAGCTGGATGGTTGGAGAAATTACTGACATCTTCAAGCCCTGTAAAGGGTCTTATTTCTAAGATTTATTCTAATTTGAACTCCTCCCTAACTTACAATAAATCAGTATGTATCCTTAAATGGGAGTAGGAGTTGGGTGAAATATTTACAGAAGATCATTCCCGTTTCATAGCTGCGCACTCACACGGATTTTCTATGTGTGTGCGGATACAAGAAAATTCTTATAAACTTTATACTAGGTGGTATCGTACACCAGCCTTTCTCTTCGACCATGGTCTTGCTATTTCGGATTTGTGTTGGCGGTGCCGGGGGGAAAGAGGTACTATATCTCATTTGTGGTGGTATTGTTCAGAGATACGCCCTTTTTGGTCCCTAGAGGAAGGGAAAATAAATTCTATCTGTCAAGCCTCATTAAAATCGACGGCTTCTTTGATTCTTTTATGGGCTCCTACTGCTACCTTTACACCCTCTAAATATTCACTGGCTACTATGCTGCTCACTGCGGCTAAACTTCTTATTCCTATGTTATGGTTATCGCCAAAACCGCCTAGTGAGCAACAGTGGCTAGATAAAATACACCATATTTATAGAATGGAGGAACTTGCCAGTTGGACTAATATGTCAAATGAATGCTTTCTGAAGATATGGACTCCGTGGATACTGGCTACTTCCGTATTCTGAGTCATTAATTCTCTTTTTATTTTTTGTTATTATTGAACAAAAATTAGAGTGTGTGCCTTCTTTCTTTCTTTTTTTCTTATTGATTTTTATTTTTTTCTCTTATTGATTGTTTTGTTTAAATTTTCTATTGTTCTATGCTATGTATTAAAAAAATAATAATAAAAAAAGAGGAATAAATATTGAATGCCTTCTAGAAAGAGAAAAGAAGATGATCTTGTGAGCTAAAGTGTCTATATGCTATAGACATAAGCTACACAGCTTCAGCTCTGCTGTATATTATTCCAGTAAATGGAAAAGAGAAAGGTCCTCAATATGCCTCTATTTTTGCTTATCTCCAGAGCCAATAAAGTTCAAGCAAGTAAAGGCCCCTTTACAATGGCCAATTTTTCAGTCGATTGTCGGGAAGGAAGCGTTCCTTCCCAGCAAGTGCCTGCCAGCAGCAGAGCGTGTTTACAATGATGATTTAGGTGCCTACACAAACCATCCAATTACTGTACCGAACCAACGAGCTGTCCAGATAATCGCTTCTATGAACACTTGTTAGCAATTCTCTGCCAGGTTCTCAGTCTGTGTAAAGGGTCCTTAACGCTATCTGATCTATTTTCCGCTTCTCTAGGCTCCGCAGGATGTGGGACAATTCTAATGTCTGTGGGAAATTTCAAAAGTCATATCTTGTATGCAACTTCTAAAAAGAATGGAATGGTTAATATTTAGCATACATTAATAAAAAATTAATAAAATTAATTCACTGCCCAATTAATTCACATTGCAAATCAAGGACAGGGTAGGGACCCAAAGAGTCCCAGTCTGTTTGCAAAGTACAACAGCTGGGTGATAACTAGCAGTGAGATGGAACAGGATTCCTGGGGATGAATCTGTATGGGAATGACAAGATTTATGGTAAAAATGACATGAACTTTCCTCAACTCACCAGATTACTCACATTGCTTACTTCCATTTTTGAAGCATTATTGGAGTTTTCAATTTACTAATGCATTTGCTAGTGAATGGCATTTTGTAGCATGCTATGTAGTGTATATGCAAGTCAGCTGCAGAACCCAGAGAAAAATGTTATTAAACCCAATTAGAAAAATACATGCACTTAAATAAAAAAAAATGACATTGTGTCTATAGCCTTTAAATTTACACATAAAAATAACATACTATTAAAATAAACTTTAAATTTTAAGTAAAATGTGAAAGTACAGTAAGTGTAAAGTGATCCAAACTATTGAATTGTAAATGTGGACAGGGAGAGAGAATGAAGGCAGAGAAAAAGGAGATAGAGAATTGAATTGAGAGATTGAGAAGATAAAAAGAGAAAGGTGAGAGAACCAAGAGAAAATGGAGAAAGAAGATGGAGAAAAAAGAGAAGAGAGACCAGAAAGAGGGAAGAGAGACAGAGAAAAGAGAAGAAAGAAAAGTCAAGAGAAAATAAAACAGAAGGGGACTGAGAGAGATGGAACCAAGAGAGAAGAGAGCAAAGAAAATGAGAAAAAGAAGACGGAAAAAAATAGAGAAGAAAGAGAAGGCAGAGACAAGAAAGAAAGAGGAAAGGGAGGGAAAGAGAAAGAAAAGAGATGATAGAAAAGAGAACAGAGAAAAGAAAGAAGAGAGCTGCAGTCACAATGTGGTTCACTGTGATACACGTTGCCATGTTTCTCACATCTGTTGCTCTGGCGTACTGGCTACGGTGGATGCTGTGTAGGCTGGTTGCCACGGGCAATGGGTTGTTACGGTGGCCTTTGTGTATACTGTTCTCCTTCTGTGTTCTTGGTCTCCTTCCCGTTGTCTGGTTCTTGTGGGGTTGTCTTGGTCTGGGTGTGGTTACTATATGCTATATATTCCTGTTATCTGTGGGCCTGAGTAAGTCTGTCTCCAAAACAAGCTACAAATAATATTGTGTGGTGACCAAACAATTCTCGCCAAACAACAGACACCACACAAAAAGTACAAATACATTCTTTAATACATGATGTGAACTATGTACCTGCCCCTATATAGCAGGTACATAGTTCAGACCCCGGGCCCAGTTTAGTCTTCATCTCTCACAGCATGTAACTGCTTTTTAAGCTGCTCTATGTATAGTATTATTTATATACATTTTTTCTGACTGTGTATGTCACATCATGTATTAAAGAATGTATTTGTACTTTTTGTGTGGTGTCTGTTGTTTGGCAAGATGAGTATGTCTCCAGCTTTGCTGGGTGCAGGAGCTATGCACCTAACCTGGGGATATTTCATCTTCCCTGTATGTGTAGTCATCTACTGAGACATCAAGGTCACTTTGTCTGGTTCTGTGTCTTGTGGTGGTGCTGTCTGTTTGCCCATGGACTAATTTCGCAAGGTGAACAGGCATCTGCTAGTCCGGTTCTGTGTCTTGTGATGAAGCTGTTCGCCCATGGACTAACTCCGCATGGGGAATAGGCATCTACTAGTCCGGTTTTATGTCTTCAGTGAGATGGCTCCTGGGCTCTCTGGAGGGAGGACATCTAGTCTTTGTGTGCAGCTCTGCCTGTGACTGCCACATGTTGTTCCGCATGGGGTCCAGGCATCTGCTTGTCTGCCTGTTTGTCCAGCTCTTCCTGTGAATGCCATGTGTCTTTCTGCATGGGGTCCAGGTATCTGCTTGTCTACCTGTCTGGACATCTCTGCCTGTGACCTCCATGTGTCATTCAGCATGGGGTCCAGGGATCTGCTTGTCTCCATTCTGATGGAGTCCAGGCATCTGCTTGTGTTCTGGTTCCCATTTGTCTTGTCTGAACTGTGCTCTGTGCAGTTATGTTTGGGTTCCAGTCCTCATGTTTGTGTAGACTGCTGGTGCTTCCACTGTCAGTCTCTGCAGGTAGGTGGCCAAGTGCACCGGGACCATCCTGGCAGTGTGACCAGTAAGCCCTCGGCTACGTTCCTCCCCACCATCAGGGTCTCCATGACGAACGGGGTTCGCTAAGTCTCTGCACTCTGGGTTTGGCCCCAAGTCAAACCTGTGCACTTGGTCCAATGGTATTACCTGCCACTGGTCCCTTACCTGCTGGTCTAGTTTCCTGCTATGTTTGTATTTCTGTGAATAAAGAGTTTGTGTTGGTCTTTGACTTGTCTGATTGTTGCCTTGTGTTTGTTTACCTGACATATATTCTAGGGGTTGGTAGGACCCTTGCTAAAATATGATGGCTGAGAGATGTAGAACCGAGTGGGCAAAGGGCAAAAAAGGAAAGAGATAATGAAGATACATACATCAACACCCTTGCCACATCCCCCTTTATAAAAGTGGTGAGGACGGCAAAAAAGGGGAAATGTGGCAATTTTTAAAAAATTCACAAAAAAGGCACACCTGCAACTTTTTAAAACCACTTTTCAGGTGTAAATGGAATGATAAATATCCCCCAAAGAGACAATAGGCATAATAGAGATGTTTCAGGATAACAGGGCTGTTCAATTGGCCAGGGCCTCCATCACGAAAGAGGCCCCCTTCCAGTGGCCTCCTTCAGGTCTGCATCTCGCCTTAGGTGGCAGTTTATGGCATGGCATGACAACCTAAGGTTTCTGTCCCCGCCTAACCTATGAGATAGTAGAATAGCATGACCATGTCATCGCTCTGCCTGAGACTCACAACACAGGATGTCACAGTGATGTCATCATGAACATCTGTACAGGGATGCAGCAACTCAGACCACATCTTGGAGAATGCCTGTTGCCTGCAGAAGATGGCAGGGAACAGGAGTCAAATATTTTTTCATACATATACTGGAGGTGACTGAAGAAGTAATATATATATACTGGCACTACAGGAGGAGGGGACAGAGGAGCAATATATATATACTGGCACTATACGGGAGAATGAGGAATATACTGTGAATAAACAGTACATATGACATCGCCTCTTCTTTTTGTTGCTTTCTGTGTGTTTTAAAGCACACAATATGTAATTAAAATACAATCAAAAGATTAAAACAAAATCAATCCTTGTTTCAGTCTAGAAATTCGATAAAGCAAAATCCAGATTGAGTACGTTGCCTTCATACTGTACATAGACTCAAAACAAATAGGAGCACTGGTCAACAATGACAATAACCTGTGGGGTTTAGAAAACCAGGTGCAAGTTTCAGATACTTTTCCATAAAGCACTGTGGTCCCTTCCACTATATGCCATCAATCTCTGATTTTTGGTTGCTAGTGGAGACTCCACTCTCATGGTACTTGTTTCACCTAAAATCCCTCTAGAACAGGAATGCCCAACCTGCGGTCCTCTAGCTGTTGCAAAACTACAACTCCTAACATGCCTGGACAGCCTACAGCCATCAGCCTACAGCAGGGCATGGTGGAAATTGTAGTTTTGCAACATTTGGAGGGCCGCAGGTTGGGCATCCCTGCTCTAGAAGGTAGTAGAGAATCATGTGCCTGATAGTCAAACATTGTCTAGTGAATAGCATCTAGGGTTTATTATAGTCACCTAGGTACATCATAAAAATCCATTTTTGGATTCCCCCAACTGGAGTTTCATTCCAGCTTTGTCGGGTGAGCAAGATTATTGATGAAAATATTTTCAAATGGTTCATTCAAACAGAGCAGTAATAAGCCCATTCAGAAGTCAATATACGTAGGGACACTGCAGGAGAGGAATTTGAATGGAGCATGCTAATGTCCAGAGTCAGGTTCTTTGCATAATGAGACAACTTCAGAAGGGTTGAAAGAACATGTTAACTTTAAACCGTTTATTTTTTTTTTGCTGTTTTAAGCCTTTACAGATGGGGAACATTTATAAAAAGCATCAATTTGGCATCTACTCCACTGGGACTAGGGGCAACATTATTATTGAATGTGTTCAGTATTTTCAAAAATGTATTGTATGCTGGTTTATAGTGGTCAAACTTCAAATCCACCACATCTACTTTCAAATACTTCCTGCATCTCAACTGTGTGTCTTCTGAAATGCCCTCACATTTTGGCAGTGTTTGTGTAATAGATAAACAACTTAGTTTCAGATCGTCAATTGCACATTAGCTTATGACTTTGAAATGGTTAGGTTCACTTTTTTACACAGTATTGTGGCCTAAAGAACCCATATGTGTCACTTCTCATAGCATGGCTTGAATAAGTATGTTTCTGAAGGCTTTATATACTTGCTTGAGATCTTTTACATCATAAGGCATATACCCTGTTGACTTCAATATATTTCAAGGTGCCTTGTGTTAGATATGGTGTAGTGCATTTCATTCATAATGGGCTAAATTATTTGGCAGGAATTCTGTACTAAGAGCTTATCCAAGGTTTCATACTAAGTTCCCATGTATTATAGGGCTATTGGATCAAATGTTCCTTATTAGAATCTGAAGTTATGTGAAGTAATTTCAATATAAATCCACTCAATGTCACACTTCCACATGCGGCTTTATTTACTGAAGACTAGAGGAAAATATTGTAACGAAACAAAAATTGAACCTTGCTGTCTTAACCGTTTATATATAAATATGTTTGACAGTCCCATGAAATACAACTACACTGCATATGGAAACATATATTGTGGGTGCTAGATGACTTACAGTACATTAGATTATTATAGTCAAATAATTTAATGTAAATGATTCAATTCCCAATAGTATATATAGTTGAAATGTTTGTTTATTAATTCTTTCTATGATGATGTTCTGTATAGTTAAAGGGGTTCTCCGGGGGAATCGTTTTATTTTAAAGCATGGTCCAAGTCATTTAAAAATCAAACAATTATTTCTCACTTTACCGATCCTCTGCTGCTCCTGTTCCCAATGCTCTCCACTTCTTGGTCTTAAGCTCAACACACAGGCATAAACTGCCCACTTAGGCAGTGACTAGCCATGGTGGTGACTTGCCTAAGTCAGTAATTGGCTGAGATCAAGACCAGGCAGTGGACAAGAGCAGGGACCAAAGCAGTCGTGGTAACCAGTAAGGTAAGCATGATTGTACCCTTTTTTTTTTTTTTTTTTAAAGTTTTTAAATAAAATTATTCCAATGGAAAACCTATTTAAAGGGGTTGTCCCATGATTAATGTAAAAAATGAAAATCAGACATCATCTAATATATGATAATCTCTTTCTAACAAAGCTATAACCAGCCCTGTACCTCACATGGATCCAGAGATCTCCTCATCCATTGCTCTGCTTGATTTATATCAAGCTGGCAGCTTAAAGAGGCGCTGTCACCACAAAACGCAATACAATCTGAAAGCAGCATGTTATAGACAAGGAGAAGCAGAGAAGATTGATATATATATATATATATATATATATATATATATATATATAGTAGGAAAAGATATTCAGTAAAACCTGCAATTTATATATTTATATCTCCGCTTTTTCTATTTGTCTGTGAATAGCTATCAGTACAGGAAGGAGGGGTTATCAGTGATTGAAGGCATTGTGTGCATAGAGCGATAGCTGTCAGTCACTGATAACCCCTCCCTCCTGTACCGATAGCACTTTACAGGGCTGCAGATATAAATGTCAAAATAACAAGTTTTACTGAATCCAAATTCAATTCTGCAAGGTCTCCCACTTAAAAAGATGAGAGAGGCCTGTAATTGACATCATAGGTAGACCTCAACTACGAGAGACAAAATGAGAAAGCAAATCCAGAAAATCACATTGTCAGATTTTTAAAGAATTTATTTGCAAATTATGGTGGAAAATAAGTATTTTGTCACCTACAAGCAAGCAAGATTTCTGGCTCTCACAGACCTGTAACTTCTTCTTTAAGAGGCTGTTCTGCCCTCCACTCATTACATGTAGTAATGGCACCTGTTTGAACTTGTTATCAGTATAAAAGACACCTGTCCACAACCTCAAACAGTCACACTCCAAACTCCACTATGGTGAAGACCAAAGAGCTGTCGAAGGACACCAGAAACAAAATTGTAGACCTGCACCAGGCTGGGAAGACCGAATCTGCAATAGGCAAGCAGCTTGGTGTAATGAAATCAACTGTGGGAGCAATAATTAGAAAATGAAAGACATACAAGACCACTGATAATCTCCCTCGATCAGGGGCTCCACGCAAGATCTCACCACGTCGGGTCAAAATGATCACAAGAACTGTGAGCAAAAATCCCAGAACCACACGGGGGGACCTAGTGAATGACCTGCAGAAAGCTGGGACCAATGTAACAAAGGCTACCATCAGTAACACAGTATACCGCCAGGGACTCAGATCCTGAAGTGCCAGACGTGTCCACCTGCTTAAGCCAGTACATATCCAGGCCCGTCTGAAGTTTGCTAGAGAGCATTTGGATGTTCCAGAAGAGTATTGGGAGAATGTCATATGGTCAGATGAAACCAAAGTAGAACTGTTTGGTAGAAACACAATTCGTCGTGTTTGGAGGAGAGTGAATGCTGAGTTGCATCCAAAGAACACCATACCTACTGTGAAGCATGGGGGTGGCAACATCATGCTTTGGGGCTGTTTCTCTGCAAAGGGACCAGGACAACTGATCTGTGCACATGAAAGAATGAATGGGGCCATGTATCGTGAGATTTTGAGTGCAAACCTCCTTCCATCAGCAAGGAAGGGCTTGCTGCCAGGTCAACGAAGGAATGGCTTCGTAAGAAACATTTCAAGGTCCTGGAGTGGCTGTCACGGACATTCGTATGACAGATAACAGGAGGTCTGTCAGATTGGCAACACGTGGTGTAATATGACATGTTTTCCCTTTTTGTTGTTGGTTTTTACCACACCCTTTTCCTTCAGGTGTTCCTGGTGTGGTAATTGTCCCTCCCCTATTTAGAGCTTCTTCTCCCACTATTCCTTGCAGTTTATAGCTTCAGTGTGGTGGTGGTGAGCAGCAGTTTGGTTTCAGCTGAGATCCTGGAGCCTCCATTTCTTCATTGAAAGATAAGTTTCCTTTTCCCTCCTGTTGTTTTGTTTTTAGGCCTTAGGGAGACTCCTGTTCGTCCTTCCTTTTGGAGGAACAGGTAGACTCATTCCTGTCATTAGTTTCCAGGGTCCTATAGGGTCAGTTCGGTGTTTAGATTCCTGGGTATAAACTTGCCTACATTCGAGGCCTGTTCATACTGGTAGATAGACAGGATTTGAGCCAGGGTTTCCTGTAGAAGGTGTCCATCTTCCTTCCTTATTTTCTAGGTGTAATCTCCTTTCCCTCCTACTCTTGGTTTGGTCCCCCCTCACACCTGCGCGTGACATCATAAACCGCCAATTACCGTCACTTTGTTTGTATCTGTACAGCCATGGATCCTATTGCTGTACTCGCCGGACAGCTGCAGGGGCTGTCTTTGGAGGTAGCTGACCTCCGCACGACCGTCACCCGGATTCAGAGACCACAGGCTGTTGGTCCCGGGGGTGGTGGTTGCCAGGCCTGTCTGGAGCCTAAAGTCGCTCTCCCAGATAGATTCTCTGGGGGACGTGATAACTTTTGTTTAGGGAGGCATGCAAATTGTACTTTAGGTTGCGTCCACATTCATCTGGTAATGAGGAACAGAGAGTTGGTGTGTTGATCTCGTTGCTCAAGGGAGATGCACAGTCATGGGCCTTTTCTCTGCCAACCGGATTACAGTCTCTCCAGTCAGTGGATGAATTTTTCAATGCTTTGGGGCTTATCTATGATGACCCGGATCGCATCTCTCTGGCCGAGACCAAGTTACGTGACCTTCGTCAGGGTGAGCCCTCTGTTGAGATCTATTGCGCTGAGTTTCGGAGGTGGGCTATGGATACCGAATGGACTGATCCGGCTCTCAGTAGTCAGTTTTGTCAAGGGTTATCAGAAAGGCTGAAGGACGTTTTGGCCTTTCATGAAACTCCAGTGTCTTTGGAAGCCGCTATGTCTCTTGCTGTACGCATGGATAGACTCCTGAGAGAGAACTAGGGGCCCCCGCTCTCAGGACATACTATCACATAGTGTATTGTCTTCCTATGACACTTCGGATGAAGATACTCCTGGGTTGATGTCTGGGGACGAACCCATGCAGTTAGGGGGAGCTACTCCTGCTTCCACCTTTAAGCATTCTGGTAATAAAAAGGGTGTGTGTTTTTTCTGCGGACAGAAAGGACACTTTATCAACGCATGTCCATGCATTCAGTCTGTAAAAAAGAAAGGGGGTGTTAAATTCCCATCTCACTCTTGGAGGAGTGGGTGGAGAGACAGAAAATGTGCATTTGTCTTCATCCTGTAGTACTCTCCTGACTGCCGAGGTGGCGCTAGAGTCAAAGGTTGTGAGAATTGAGGTGTTTATTGACAGCGGGGCAGGGGTGAACCTGATTGATGCTCAGTTTGTCCGTATGCATGGATTGTCTCCGAGTGCATTGGAGAAGAGGATTTCTGTGTTTGCTATTGATTCTGCACCTCTTTCTCAAAAGTGTTTGTCTCAGATGGTGCATGATATCAGATTAAGAGTGGGTGAATTTCATCAGGAACTTATTTCGTGTTTTGTGTTGGAAGGTCTTCCTGCTCCCGTGGTGCTGGGTTTACACTGGTTAAGCAAACACAATCCAACCATCGATTGGCATAATAGACAGATTCTGGATTGGGGTGATTATTGCGTTGACAATTGTCTTAATACATCTTTTTCTGCATTAACCACTAAGACACTTCCCGCTTCTATATCTGATTTCGCTGATGTATTTTCTGAAGGTGGATGTCAGGATTTACCCCCACATCGGGAATACGATTGTCCTATCAATCTTATCCCCAGAGCAAAATTGCCCAAATCTAGGCTGTATAACCTTTCTGGACCTGAGAGAACGGCCATGAAAGAATATATTGCTGAGAGTTTGGCTAAAGCACACATAAGACCTTCCAAATCTCCAGTGGCAGCTGGGTTTTTCTTTGTAAAGAAAAAAGACAGCACTCTTAGGCCATGTCTGGATTTCCGTGAACTCAGTCGGATTACTGTCCGTACCCCCTTCCTTTGATTCCCGATTTGTTTAACCAGATTGTTGATGCCAAGGTGTTCTAAAGTTGGATTTAAGGGGGGCATATAATCTGGTCAGGATCAAGGAAGGGGATGAATGGAAGACGGCTTTTAACACTCCTGAGGGCCACTTTGAGAACCTGGTCATGCCTTTTGGGTTGACCAATGCTCCTGCTGTCTTCCAGCATTTTGTTAATGACATTTTTCAACACCTTGTGGGGAGGTTTGTAGTTGTGTATTGTGTATTTGGATGACATACTAATCTATTCTCCAGATATGGTGACATATCAGGATCACGTTAGACAGGTGTTGCAGATCTTAAGTAGAGATGAGCGAGTAGTGAAATATTTGAAAGTTCGAAATTCGATTCGAATAGACCGCGAAATTCGACTATTCGACCGAATATCGAATCCCATTAAAGTCTATGGGGAAAAAATGCTCGCCACTTGGAAATCTCAATTCGACCACTTGGAGGTCACCAAGTTCACCCTGAAACCTCAGAAAAGGATGCCAACACTGCTGGAATGCAACTGGGACAGCAGGGGAAGCATGTCTGGGTGCATATAACGCGCCCAAGTCGCACTATTACGCCACTATCACAGCCTCTCAACAATACACTCCAAAGACAATGTAACCTCTCTGTAAAGTGAGACCATACAAGGAAACCTTCTTTCCTCTACATTGCCATGGACCCCAAGCCAAACTAGACAAAAAAGAAGATGGAATTCTGCACCCCTTAAAATCACGTTGCCTATGACAACCACAGATGGCATAGGCAAGGGGGAAAGCAAATAGACCCC